>JAMKQA010249300.1:0-39044 GCA_024699735.1 Posidonia australis | reverse complement strand
TCGCCTGGACAGAGGATCTCCTACCATTGAGGAAGATAATGGTGTCGTCCGCGAATAGGGAGTGTGTGACCACAGGGCAGTCTTTGTGCGCAAAGAAGTGGAGGAGGGACCCCGACTCCTAGAGCTTGGAAAGACCTCTGCTCAAGACTTCTTCTGCTAAGATGAAGAGAGCAGGGGAGATGGGATCACCTTGCCTCAGACCTCTGGATGCGGTGAAGAACTCAGTAGAGGAGCCATCGATGATAACCGAGAAGCAATTGGACACCACGCACTGATGGACAAGACCCAGGGACTTGGCATCAAAACCAAATTTCCTAAGGACCACAAAGAGGAAGTCCCAGTTTAGCCTGTCAAAAGCTTTCTCCATGTCAATGTTGAGCACCAAGAGGAAGTCCCAGTTTTAGATTTTGATTAGGGTTTTTATTTTAAATAGGGTTTTTTTTGGATTTTAATTAGGGTTTTTAGTTTAATCAGTGTTTTGACTTTAATTTAGGGGTTTTGGATGATTTAAATGGATTTTGACTTTAATTAGTGTTTTCACTTGATTATTTGGATTTTATTTAATTTTGACTTTAATTAAGGTTTTCATTTGATTAATTGGAATTTAAGTGGTTTTTATTTAATTTTGACTTTAATTAGATTTTTCATTTGATTTATTAGGGTTTTAAGTGGATTTTATTTAATTTTGACTTTAATTAGGGTTTTCATTTGATTAATTGGATTTTAAGTGGATTTATGTAGATTTTATTTAATTTTGACTTTAATTGGGGTTTTGTTTTTTTATTTGGATTTTAAGTGTTTTAAATGAATTATGTTTTGTTTTAATTCTTTATTATTTTTTTTGCTTTAATTAGGTCAGAGTGGACTGGTGTGGACCTGATTGGGCTTGTATGGGCTTGAGTGAGTTTTGGTGGAGCTAGGGTTTAGGGTTTTAGGTTTGAAAGTTGGGGTTTTGGTGGTCGCAACTAGAGTATCTTTCCAGAGGAGCCTGCTACAAAATGACTTCAAAGTCGAGGTGTCTACAAATACTAAAGGCAGTCAAGATGCCCCTAGTATCGGGGGAAAGGACAATGTTGGAATGAAGCGAAGGGCAGCACAAGAGATACCAGGGCAAGACAAATGCCCCTGGTATAGAGTCAAGCTATTGCAAGAGATGTGGAACACCACTCGGGGGTGTGCAAAGGTCTCTGAATGGGTGTGTGATACGTTGCCGAGAAACACAAGGTGTAGACATGCAGATTGTCATAGACCACCCATATGATGGTGAGCGGAAAAGGCAAGACGGGAGCAAAAAAAAGACGTAAGGAAAGAGGAGGAATCTGGGGGGTCAGGCTACGACTAGAGAGCACTTTGGACTACCGAAAGGGTGAGATTGATGTCGGTTAGGGAAAGGAACGATGTTAGCTTGCTGGATTGTGATGTAATCACTTCTGTGTTGCTGATTCTACTATTGGATGGCATGTGCATTGGCAAGCACTATTTTTGTTGGTATGCTCTGACCGAAAGGCAGCTGAAATGCCCTTAGTCGCAGATGCTCAATGAAGACTTGCAAGGCGATGCAATATGAAAGCAAAAAGACTCAAGCAAGCAAGATGAATGATTGTTTGGATCATTGGGGTCGATTTTATTGCAAGCAAGCAAGTTATTGATGTAGAGTTATTCTTATTATTTGAACAAGAAGAGTATGCTTTATTAATTAGCATGACTTTTGTTTTGTTTTTGTTGTTTTTATGTGTTTTTATTGTTTTGTTTGCCGTCAGCTAGGTTCGAAAGCTGTATGCCTGTTGGAGGAGGAGGACACCTTCGACTCAGTTTTCCCTACGAAGATTGACAAGTTGTATGTGGTTCTCGTGGGGGGAGTGGTGGCATTCAAGCTACTAGACTTCATGCCAAACTTTACAGAGTCCTGCACCTAGTTTTCTGAGATCACTGATTTTTCTTTTCTCCCTCATAGACACACGACTTTGCTCTATTCCTAGTTTGGAGGTAATAAGCACCTGGTCTGGGTTTGAGACTTTTGCTATAGGAAGGGGGGCCAGTCCTTTGAAGGTGTGGATCTATCCAGGTGCATGCTTTGAATCCTCCCCAAGGTATAGTAGGGGTAGAGTTACGCCACATGTCTCTTGCTCTTGGGTTCACTTCTGTCTCCATTTCTTTTGTGCTAATGCGGATGTATATTTCTTTCTTCTAGCTCACTTGCTTAATCACCCTAACAGTTTATCTTCCTCTTGGAGGTGTAGGGTCCTTGCGGAGTTTGGACACTTTGTATGACTTTGATGGATGGTGGCTCCCTTGCTGCTTGGTCATCTGGGTAGTGTCATCTGAGGAAGGACAACTTGATCCGATGTAGGCAAGCTTTCCGATTTTCGTCATCGGGCAGATTATGAACATGCAAGATAACGTTTTTGTTGCTTTCTGAATTTTTTGATTTTTGTATTTTTGATGCATGATGATGGTGATGCAGAAAAGAAAATAATAGAGAAAACAGGATAAAAAGATAAGGCTTTGGTCCCTCCTACTGGCTGCTTTATTGATGCCACTTTATTCATGATGATGGGGTCATTGGCCAACCTAGCAGTGACGTCTGAATGTTGTTGTTGCTGAAATTGCTAGCTGATGTCTTTTGTCTAAGGTCTAGAGTGCTAGCAGTCTCAACCCTACATTATGCCCACCACGGAAGGGTCAAGAATAGAGGGAGAAGATAGACCGATGAGATCAACGGGATTCATTGGTGATACACTAGAAACAGGAGGGATAGGTGCAAGGAAGAAGACCCCCAAGCCTACATCATCCTCAAAGTCTAGATGCTCAGGTGAGGATGTGTTAGGTTGGTCCAAGTGTGCTGGTGCAGGTGTGTGGATAGGTGCATGTGTGTGGTCCGCCCCTGTGAGGTAATGCTGATGAACTTTTGGTCAATCAGGTTCTGAACAGCGTCTTGCAAGGTGATGTAGCCATTCATCGAATGCCCGACACGACGGTAAAAGCTGCAGTACGCATTCGTTTCATACCATTGAGGGATAGGATTTGGTAGCGGACAAGGGTTTAGGAGCCTTAGAAATGACTCAACCTTGGGGAAGATGGCGCTCAATGGCTCCACGAGAGGAGTGTAACCCCCTTCGGCGCAACGAGGTCTCTTTTGCCTAGGTTGTCGTCCTTGCCAAGCTGGCATAATGTGATTCACTGGCTCGATGGTGGAGTGTGTGTATGCAATGCATGGAGGACTAGATGCAAGTTCTAAATGATCCAAGTCCAGCTGACTCTCTATGTCAGCAGGCTCTGCAAAAGGCTCGATGTATGCAGTAGTCGACTTTTTGGAGTAGCTGATGTTGATGACGTTATTGTTGCTGTAGACGGTGGTGGCTTGCTTGGCAAATGCAGAGAGTGCAAGGAAATTCCTGCTTTGTAGCGAGACTTCCACACGAGCACTGGCCCGAATCAACGATGCAAATGATGTGAAGTGCTGGATGCTAAGTAGAGCCCCTGTCGCTGGTTGCACTCCCTTGATGATGATCTTGATAGACTCCTTGTTTGAGGGCCTATCCTTGACTTGGGAGGCTAATACGCACCAATGACCGACATACTTCCCAAATGGTTTGTGGGGTCTCTACTGGATTGCTACCAGATCCATTCGCTTACGTGTCAGGTCGACGTTGAAGGTGTAGTGTACCAAGAACACCTGGCTAAGGTCGTTCCAAGTCTGGATGGTGGTCATGTCCAATGAAGTGAACCACTTAAGGGCAGGCCTGGTCAAACTCTTTTGGAATAGACAGATCAAGAGCCTCTCGTCGCCCTAAACCTATACGAGGTCTCCACAAAATGCCTTCAAATGAGATATTGGGCAACCTCTACCATTGTATCTCTCGAATTCCAAGATGTGGAAATTTAGAGGGAGTATCGCCTCCGGAAAATAGCATAGGTCTTGGGACTGGTAGGACTGGTGGTCCCTTCCTTGCACTTGAAGAAGTGCCATCTCTAAATAGTCCATCCTTGAAAGAAGGGTGTCTAAAGTTGTTGCAGACAATACGGGTGCAGTAGAGGCGAGTGCCATGTATATTGTATGGGTCGTGCATGTGTGTTCCTCTAGATCCACCAATACGGGTGCTTCCTAGTGTTGAAGCGTAAGGGCTAGCATACTCGTGTAAGGATGTAGTGTGTGGTGGAGCTTTGATGCATGCAGTGGCCTGTACTGATGCAATGATGGATAGGAAGTATGTTGTGACGTGTGTGGGAGCGACAGCTGTTGCACCGATGCGGCACCGGGCAATGGGCTCGAGGGATGTTGTGCTCCTACCAAGCCGAAGGGCAAGCCACCAAGTGGTGAAGATGAATGCTGTGAAACTATTATGTGAATGCAAGAGGCAGGGAAGGCACTGCCATTGCCAAAGCTGTAAAGAGCTAAGGCGACAGAGAGAGTACCTGTGTTGAAGTGTGCTAGTGGAGCTAGAGTGGGGCACACTCGAAACTTGGGGGTCGGCAAAAAGGGAACAGATGGAGGAAGGTGAGCAAGAGCCATGTCATAGAGGTTCTACGCAAGAGCCAGCTGATGTTGTGATTGCATGGTAGAGGTTCCGTCGACCGGCAGACAAGAAGGAGAAAGCACAGACATGAGCAGGGGCACGAAAATAGCAGAGGCAATAGGGGGAGACCCTCCAAGAGAGGTAGTCATGACTGACTTGGTTTGTAACACTCGTAAAATTCATTTTGTAATTATTTACATTTTATGAATTTATTCCTGGACAAGTGTTATTGTTTTGAGACCCATTGTGTGGTTTTGTTCTTTTCAGCTTGGGCCTCGTGGGTCGGCTTCTTTTTGCGTGTCCCAGTGCGTGGTTTGGCACTATGCATTGTGGCACTATGTGTGTGGGGCCTAGGTGTGGGGGTCCGTGTGGGATCTGCGTTGTGGGCCGGTTGGTAGGAGAGTTTGGTGCGGTTGTTGGCTCATGCAGGAAGTGGGTGGTTGCACTATGCATGCATGCATGCAACTACCACCTTGGGGCACATATTTATATGCGCAGTCGATGACTCTTCCTCCACACCTCTCCTCTCCTTCTCCGTGCATCTTCCCGTCCCAAGCACGCCACTTCTATTCTTCATCCTCTCCTCCCACTCGTTCTCTCCCTCCATCTATCTCACTCCACCTCCTTCTCGTCTCTCTCTTTCTCTCTTTCACCCTCCCTCCCCTGTCCCTCTTCTCCTGCGTCCCCTTCCTCTATTCGGTGTGCTTGCGTGTCGGTGGAGGCGTGGGGTGGCGTGTGGCAGCTCGTGGTGGCGTGGGAAGCTCCGGAGTTGTGTCTCCGAGGTCGAGGAAGCCCCGTGGACGTCGTGGTCGTCGGGGTTGGTCGGAGGAATCGCTGGGGTTTGTTTCAGGTATGCATTTCTAATCCCTATAATAAAGACAATGGAAATGGTAGAAATTGATAGGGATGCATGTAATCTAGGTAAATTTACATTCCTAGAATTTATTATGATTTTATGAGAATTTATGGGCATTTATGCTGGTTGTTGAGTTTTGGGTCGTTTCGACCCTTATGCCATTGTGATTTTATATCTTGATGCATGGTGAATGGATCTTGGTTTTGTTTGTGAGGATTTGGAGTAGACTCAAGGGTCTACAACTTATGTTTTATGCAAGTTTTTTGGTGTTTATTTAGGGAGTCTGATCAGAGGTCCCATTTGGGGCAAATTCAGACTATTGGGTTTGTGTCGTTTTCTGGTTTTCATAGAATTTGGCATATCGAACCATTTCGGTATGCCGTTTCTCTATCAGATTAGGTCTTCTGGTTGAAAATTTGGCCTAAGTATTAACCACTATCCTGATTTGGTCAACTGATTTAGATCGGCCTACCGAATCAAGTGTTTTCAACGTACCAAACTTGTTTTCGGCATGCCAAATCTAGACCCAAATGCTTTTATAAAATATGATTTTCGAGGGTTTTTTCGGATTGGTTAGTTTTGTCCCATTGAGATGGGACTGTAGGCTGTCAGTGGTGGTCCCTTGGGACACCTGATGTGCTGTTTTGCTAAGATTTTGGAAGAATTTTCAAAGATATGAAAATAGTTTTGAAAATGATTTCAAAGAGATGAATTGGCAAATTTGGAAAATGGTTTTCCGAGTTTTCTATGTGCAGGCCGAGACAGTGTGGGACCATGTCATTGGGACCAGAGAATGTGACGACATTCGGGCGCGACTCCTTGGTTGAGTTCAGGGGTTGACATACCTGAGGTTGAGGGTCATCGGGTCCTGAAGGTATGTGACTCCTTAACTGTCGTCTCCAGGCTAGGGTTGTTGTCCGCAGGTTGAGGTGTCTTGTGGCATGACGACGAGGTATAATAGTCCTGCTGTCACTATGAGCACTGAGGCTCGAGTGTCATCAGGTGTGGAGGTATGACACTCCTTCTTGAGCACCGTGTGTGGAGGACGCCGTGAGGAGGCATACCCTGTGTTGGCTAGTGTGGATGGGACACGTGCCTCGTAGCTGGTAGCATCCTGAGAGACAGGACAACCTTCCTAAGGAGGGGTTGGCTTTGTAAGGGTTCTCTAGGTGGGAGAATTGTGGGACGACGTGGCTCCTACACAAGGTGGCACGTCGTGGCAGTGCAGATGTCGTTGGTTGTTCTTAGGTGGACTGCGTGTGGCCAGAGTTTGGTTGCCTGGCATCGGGCTTCCCGACTCACTGTGTGTGGTTTTGGAAATTGAGGGCCATTGCTTGTGGTTTTATGCTAGTAGGGCCCTAATTGTGGTTTTGGCCGATGTAGACCTGGATTGTGAAGTTTTGAGGAAATGGTTTGCGAAATGAATTTTAAAAGAAAAGTAATTATGATTTTCTTTTTGTGGTTTTCTTGGGGTGTGTACTGGGTGACTCCTATCACTCATGTGTTTTCCTTGTGGTTTTGGTTTGCAGATGCAAACATGCGGTTGGTTTAGCGTAATGCATATAGATCGGAGGCTCCTAGCCGTACACACAAGTTCTTGGTAGATGATATTTTTCTATTAGCTTTTATTTTCCTCTAATGAAATTTGTTTAAATTATTATGGGAAAATGTGGGGCATTGCAATTGGTATCAGATCTCCAGGTTCACTAGGTTGCACTACAACTAGGGTGTCCGGTATAGAGACTCCATAAGTTTTGCATGCATGGTAGAGTCTACACCTGATCTCTTCGTGGTTTTCTGGTTATTTTGTCTGTAGTGCAGGTACTTTGCCTTTCTTCGGTAGGATGCCTCCTCGTGGTCGTAAGGGCAAGGCCCCTATCGAGGAGACCGAGCCTCGAGAGGACGTAGGCAAATGGAAGGCAGTTTGTGTAGAACTGAGGAGTTTAGCACACGGGATCTCTCACGCGTTCAACAAGAGTAATGCTAGTGAGCCGTCGGGTGACCTGTGGCTGAACCAGTTCACAAAGCTTCATCCGCCGTCGTTCAAGGGCAAGGTCAATGTTGAGGAGAGCGAGGCTTGGCTGGAGAAGGTGGTGAAGATGCTAGAGAGCATGGCGTTCTCAGAGGAGCATTGGGTGCTGCTGGCGACTTATTTGCTGGATGGTGAGGTAGATAAGTGATGGAAATCTGTGAGGCAGCTGAAGTTCCCGGACTCAGTCACTGTTAGCATTCAATGGAAGGATTTCAAGGTGACCTTCTACGACAAATATTTTCCTACTCATGTGAAGGAGCAACTTCGCCGAGATTTCCAGAATCTGGCGCAAAGCACAATATCGATGCTTGAGTATAACACTGAGTTCACCTGGCTGGAACGCTTTGCTCCTACCTATGAGTATGAGGAGGAGCGAGCGCAGTGGTTTCTAGACTGCTTGAACCCAAGGCTGCAGGTGAAGTGATGGGCTGTCGATGCCAGACTGTGAAGGACATGGTTGGGATAGCTTATTGCTTCGAGGCGGAGCATTAGAAGTTTCTGGAGAGTCGTCCCAAAGGGAAGGGTAAGTCCTCTTTTTCCTCCCGATTCTCTATCTCTGGTCCTCCAAGTGCCAGTAGTTCAAGTAGCCTTGAGAAAAAGCAGAAGGCGAGGTCTAGTGTTTCCTCTGCGGGTCATCGAAGTTTTACTGGGGGTAGTGGAGCTGGCTTTAGTCAGACAATGTCTAGTGCTCCCGGTGGGAACTAGTGCTTCAACTATGGTTAGGTGGGCCACATCGCTACATATTGTCGTCATCCTCAACAGTCTTCGGCCTCGGTGGTGTGCTATAATTGTTGGAAGGTGGGACACATTCAGAGATCTTGTCTGGAACCGCCGAAGAAGGCAGGAAGCGCGCCACAACAGCCGACTAGGAGATGGGTGTTTACCATTGCAGCTCTAGGTGCTAGGTCTTCGGGAGATGTAGTTGAGGGTAAGGACGATTAGTTAGTTTTGTGACCCTCTAAGATATGTTGTAATCTCCATGTAATCTGGACATCTGCCTGATTGTATGGATGTGTGGTGTTGTTTTGTTTGGCCATCAAGTTCTTTTATTGTGGCTAGCCAGATGGCCAAAGTGTTGTTTGACTCAGGGAGTTCTTTCTCCTTTATCTCTGAGTCTTTCACGGTGGAGTTGGGAGAGAGACCATCTAGACTGGCCTTTCATCTCGGCGTGGTGATGCTGCTGGGGGAACACAGTTTGGCATGGAAGTATCTACGGTCTGTCGACTTGACACTGAATGGTAGAAAGTTCGACGCTAGCCTAATTGTGATGGACATGCAGGAGTACAATGTGATACTCGGCATGGATTGGTTGGCGCAATAGTCCGCTTTGATCGACTGTGCTCGGAGGAGAGTTTATTTTGGGTCTCCTGAGAATGGGTCTTTATTTGTGTAAGGTGGGTGTCAAGGTGAGCCTAAGCTTGTCATTTTAGCTATGAGAGCTTATAAGTCTTTGGTCAGGGGTTGCGTGGGGTATCTAGCAAGTATAGTTACCTCCACTTCTCAGGAGTTTGGTGTTCACAACATCTCCGTGGTGTGTGAATATCTCGACGTTTTCCCTAACGATTTACCTGGTATGCCACCTCACAAGGAAGTAGAGTTCTCGATCGATCTGATCCCTAGTTCTGGTGTTGTGTCGAAGCCTTCCTATTGCATGGCACTAGAGGAGTTGCGAAAGCTCAAGACTCAGTTGCAGGAGTTGCTGGACAAGGGGTTTATCAGGTCGAGTGTGTCCCTGTGGGGAGCGCCTGTGTTGCTCATTCGCAAGAAGGATGGTTCGCTCGACTGTGTATAGACTATCGGATGTTGAACCAAATCACGGTGAAGAACAAGTATCCCTTACCCCACATTAATGACCTATTCGACCAGTTGCAATCTACCTTTGTGTTCTTGAAGATTAATCTGAGGTCAGGGTATCACTAGTTGAGGATACGAGACTCAAACATTCAGAAGACTGCTTTCCAGACGTGGTACGGGCATTACGAGTTCACGGTTATGGCTTTCAACTTGACTAATGCACCAGCTGCATTTATGGATCTGATGAATAGGATTTTCAGCCCTTTCTGGACCAATTTGGCTTGGTTTTTGTTGATGACTTGCTGGTCTACTCCTCGGATGTTGAGACTCACGCCTAGCTTCTGAGGGCAGTTTTGGATACTTTGAGGCATCATCAGCTATTCGCCAAATTCTCCAAGTGTGAGTTCTAGAGAAGTGAAGTCATGTTCCTTGGCCATTTGATTTCTGGAGAAGGCATTAGAGTGGATCTTGCCAAGGTCGAGGCGGTGAGCAGTTGGGAGCGACCTAGGATTGTGACGGAGATCGAGAGTTTCTTGGGTATGGCGGGCTATTATAGGAGGTTTATCAGGGATTTCTCCTCCATAGCCATGCCTCTGACAGAGTTGACCAAGAAGGGAGTTCCTTTTTGTTGGGACCAGAATTGTGAGGCGAGTTTCCAAGAGCTGAAGTCTCATCTGGTTTCTGGCCCTGTGTTGACTCTGCTTTCTGGGAGTGGTGGCTTCACAGTGTATAGTGATGCCAATGGTGTTGGCTTAGGGTGTGTTCTGATGCAGCATGGCAATGTTATCACGTATGCTTCATGCCAGCTGAAGGATCATGAGAAGAACTACCCGACCCACGATTTGGAGTGGCTATTGTAGTGTTCACTCTCAAGCTCTAGCGACATTATCTTTATGGGGAGCAGTTTGAGGTCTTCACCGATCATCAAAGCTTGAAGTATATCTTCACGTAGAGAGACCTTAATCCAGCGCCGTTGGGTGGTGTATTTGAAGGACTATGATTTCAACCAGTCCTACCATCCCAACAAGGCCAACGTGGTTGCTGATGCTTTGAGTCAGTGTACGCACATGATGGCGAGCTTGATTGTCAAGGAGTGGACCATGCTGGAGGATTTTGTGAGTTGCAGGTCGAAGCGGTAAGCTCGGGGAAAGGTTGGTGCTGGGTGGCAAACCTGTCTGTTCACCCTAAGCTGTTAGAGTTTATTGTCGCCTGTCAGCAACTGGATCCGTTTGTTCCGGCTGTGTTTGAGAAGCTAGAGGCTGGTGGAGAGTCTCATTTCTCTATTGGGGCATATGGAGAGCTGAGATATGATATGGGTCTATATGTGCCCCAGCATGACGAGGCCAGGCGGAGGTTGCTAGATGAAATGCATCGGTTTAGGTACACTATTCACCCTAGGAGTATGATGATGTACCGACACCTGAAGCTGAACTTTTGGTGGCCTGGCATGAAGAGAGATGTTGTTGACCATGTGGCGAGGTGTACCACCTGTCAGTTGGTCAAGGCAGAGCACCCGAGACCTAGAGGGACCTTGCAGCTGTTGGATATTCCTATGTGGAAGTGGGAGCAGATCTCGATGGACTTCGTGACTGGTTTGCCATGGAAACAGAGGAAGAATGACATCGTGTGGGTGATCGTGGATCTGTTGACGAAGTCTGCTCACTTCCTAGCCATTCGGGTGAAGCTTTCGATGCACTGCCTGGCAGAGTTGTATATATCCAAGGTGGTGAGCCTGCATGGTGTTCTGGTGTCCATCATGTCGGACAGAGACACGAGGTTCACCTCAAGGTTCTAGAGAACTCATTAGGAGGCCTTTGGCACCGTACTCAACTATAATACAGCATTTCATCCTCAGTCGGATGGTCAGACAGAGAGGACTATCCAGACGCTGGTGGATATGCTCAGAGCATGTGCCTTAGATTTTCAAGGGAGTTGGGAGGACCATTTGCCGCTGATTGAGTTTGCCTACAATAATAGTTATCACTCGAGCATCGGAATGGCACCGTATGAAGCTTCGTACGGTAGGCCATGTAGATCACCAGTTTGCTGGAGCGAAGTGGGCGAGCGTCAGTTGATTGGTCCTAAGCTTGTGCAGCTGTATGCGAACAAGTTTGATTTGATTTATAGTAGGCTGTTGACTGCACAGAGTCGGCAGAAGAGCTATGCCGATAGGAGGCAGAGACCATTGGAATTTCTGGTGAGAGACTATGTGTTCCTGAAGGTGTCGTCGACCAAGGGTGTCATGAGGTTCGGGAAGTGTGGCAAGCTGAGTCCTCACTACATTGGCTTGTACCAGATTACCCAGAGGATCAGTGAGGTCGCTTATCGATTGGATCTACCACTAGAGATGTCGTCCGTGCACGACGTGTTCCATGTCTCCATGTTGAGGAAGTGCTTGGCTGACGCATCTCATGAGATCTCAGTTCAGCTAGAAGGGCTCCAGGAAGATCTATACTTTGTGGAGGATGTCGTCGAGATTGTTGACCGCAAGGAGCAGGTGCTACGGAATAAGGCCATTCCACTGGTCTTGGTGCGGTGGCGGCATCATGGAGCCGAGGAGGCCACGTGGGAACGTGAGGAAGCCATCCTAGCCTAGTACCCGTATCTTTTCACCTTGTGATTTCGAAGGCAAAATCTTCTTTTAAGGTGGTTAGGATGTAACACCTGTAAAATTTATTTTGTAATTATTTATATTTTATGAATTTATTCCTGGACGGGTGTTACTATTTTGAGGCCCGTTCTGTTGTTTTGTGCTTTTGGGCTTGGGCCTCATGGGCCGTCTTCTTTTTGCGTGTCCTGGTGCATGTTTTGGCACTGTGCATTGTGGCACTGTGAGTATGGGGCCCAGGTGTGGGGGTCCATGAGGGGCCCACATTATGGGCCAGTTGTGGGAGAGTTAGGTGCAGTTGTTGGCTCGTGCGGGAGGTAGGTGGTTGCACTGTGCATGCATGCATGCAACTACCACCTTAGGGCGCATATTTATATGCACAGCCGACGACCCTTCCTCCGCACCTCTCCTCTTCTCCTTCTTCGTGCGTCTTCCCATCCTAAGCACGCTACTTCTCTTCTTATTTCTCTCCACCCACTCATTCTCTCCCTCCACCCATCTCACTCCACCTCCTTCTCTCCTCTCTCTTTCTCTCTTTCACCCTCCCTCCCTTGTCTCTCTACCCCTACGTCCCCTTCCTCTGTTCGGTGTGCTTGCATGTCGACGAGGGCGTGCGGCATCTCGTGGAGGCATGGAAAGCTCCAGAGTTGTGTCCTCGAGGTCGAGGAAGCCCCGTGCAAGTCGTGGTTGCCGAGGTTGGCCGGAGGAATTGCTGAGGTTCGTTTCAGGTATGCATCTCCAATCCCTATAATAGAGAGCATGGAAATGGTAGAAATTGATAGGGATGCATGTAATCTAGGTAAATTTACATTCCTAGAATTTATTATGATTTTATGAGAATTTATGGTGAATTTATGGGCATTTCTGCTAGTTGTAAAGTTTTGGGTCGTTTCGACCCTTATGCCATTGTGATTTTAAATCTTGATGTAGGTGAATGGATTTTGGTTTTGTTTGTGAGGATTTGGAGTAGACTCAAGGGTCTACATCTTAGGTTTTATGCAAGATTTTTGGTGTTTGTTTAGGGGGTCTGATCGAAGGTCCTAGTTGGGGCGAATTCGAAATGTAGGGTTTGGGTCGTTTTTTGTTTTTCGTAGAATTTGGCATTTTCACAGAATTTGGCCTACTGAACAATTTCGGTATGTCGTTTCTCTGTCATATTAGGTCCTCTGGTCGAAATTCGGTCGTTCGATTTTGGATGGTCGTCCGAATCAGGAGATTTCGGTCTACAAAATCATTTTCGGTATATCGAATTTGGCCTAAGTGTTGACTGCTAACCTGATTCGGTCGACTGATCAAGATCGACCTACCGAACCTGGTGGTTTTTGGAAAACTGAACTTGTTTTCGGCAAACCGAATCTGTCCCTAAATGCTTTTATAATATATGATTCTCAAGGGTTTTTCCGGATTGGTTTGTTTTGTCCGATTGAGATGGGACTATGGGCCATTAGTGGTTGTCCCTTGGGACACCTGATGTGCTGTTTTGCTGAGATTTTGGAAGAATTTTCAAAGATATGAAAATAGTTTTGAAAATGATTTCAAAGAGATGAATTTGTAGATTTGGAAAATGGTTTTCCGGGTTTTCTGTATATGGGCCGAGACAGTGTGGGACCGTGTTGATTGGACTAGAGAAGGTGACGACATTCTCGGGTGGTCGGGCATGACTCCCTAGTTGAGGTTAGTGGTCGAGATACCTGAGGCTGAGTGGCGTCGAGTCCTGGACATATGAGACTCGTTGACTGTCGTCTCGAGGCTAGGGTTGTTGTCCGCGGGTTGAGGTGTCTTGTGGCATGACGGGGAGGTATGATACTCCTGTTGCTGCTGTGAGCTGAGGGTCGGGTGTCATCGAGTGTGAAGGTATGACACTCCCTCCTAAGCACCGTGTGTGGAGGATGTTGTGAGGAGGCGTACCCTATGGTGGCTAGTGTGGGTGGGACACGTGCCTCGTAGCTGGTAGCATCGTAAGAGACATGACAGCCTTCCCATATAGGGGTTGTGAGGGTTCTCCAAGCGGGAGAATAGCGGGACGACGCAGCTCTTGCACAAGGTGGCACATCGTGGCAGTGCAGACGCCATTGGTTGCTTTTTGGTGGACTACGTGTGGCCAGAGTTTGGTTGCCTGGCGTTGGGCTTCCTGACTCACTGTGTGTAGTTTTGGCCATTGAGGGCCTTTGCATGTGGTTTTGGTCTAGTAGGGCCTCGGTTGTGGTTTGGCCTGGTGTAGGCATGGTTTGTGAAGTTTTGAGGAAATGGTTTGCGAAATCAATTTTAAAAGAAAAGTAATTATGATTTGCTTTCTGTGGTTTTCTTGGGGTGTGTATTGGGTGACTCCTATCACTCATGCGTTTTCCTTGTGGCTTTGGTTTACAGATGCAGACATACATTTGGTTTAGCATAGTGTATATATATCAGAGTATCCTAGTCACATACACAGGTTCCTGGTTGATGATATTTTTTTGTTAGCTTTTATTTTCCTCTAATTTAATTTGTTTAAATTATTATGGGAAAATGTGGGGTGTTACAGGATTGCTTAAGTAGGAAGGCCCTAGGAAGGGACAATAGGTGAGATCTTTGGAGTTTGGGGGTCGATCGCCGAAGGAACCTCAACGTCAGGCTCTAGACCGATGAAGGCCTACCATGGTCCCGGAGCAGGGGGATCAAAATCCTCAAGCGCGTAAGAGTGATTGATAGGGACGGAGGGGCCGAAGTCATGACCCCCTTCGGAGCAACAAGAGGAGACTCATTGATTTGCTGGGCCATAGTAGACTGCTACTTGGACGAATAAGGCCACAACAGATAGGTGGGGCACAAGTTCAATGATGAATCAGGGTCGGAGGCGACACTAGCTCGGGAATAAAGGGGAGAGATCGTAGGAGGCAAAACCGCAATAGAGACGCTCGAGCTCTTGACCGAGGACCTTGCACAAGCTAATTGTGGATAATAGGCAAGGATAAACAAGTATCAGAGCCTTGACAAGGACACAAACACAAATGCAAATTATTAAGGTGTCATGAATGACACACAATGTAGATGAATGTCCTAGAATGCACTCTCACACGATACATATCCCGTGTGGACCGCCCCACCCAGGACTCACTTATGGGTTTTAGGTCTAGACACAGGCTAGAAAGTACGGTTCCTTTCCATGCCAAAGCTATGGAACGGTGGTGCATTAGGAGCCTCGATCTTGCCAAAGCATGGGTTGTACCCTTTACTAACACCGACACAACCCTAGACAGGGGGATAGGTTAGTTGCTCGTCCTACTCCAATGCCATAGAACAGGGAACCAGGGACTGCCCTTCGCAGACTATGGGTGGACTCAGAAGAGGAGAAGATGCATGCTTTCTAAAATGATCATACATGCAATATGCTTTATTGTCTTTTACTTGCGAGTTTTATTAAGCCAGATAGGGGAGAGAGTGCACTGAAGTCTCTAGTTCTGCCTAATTTTTGTCTTTATTGTTGTGGATTTTATGTTAAACCAGTTAGGGAGAAGCAAACATGTCTCTACTTTCCATAATATGGCAAGTGCGTAAAGGGAAGAAAACTCCAAAGCATAGCCAATAAACAAGCATATATTAGGCAAAAGGCATGATCATGGCATGTGCACATGTCATGTAAACATGATGGTGAATAGTGAAAACATCCCATCACATCAAAAGACAAGTAACATGGCATGTGTGTGTGTTGTGGCATAGCAAGTGTGTAGAAGAGAAACACCCAGCAAGCATGTAATGATAAATGCAAACAAATGGCAGCAAACAAAGCACGAGGCAAGGCAAACAATAACAAAAGTCAACTAAGCGAAAAGAAAGAAAACAAATGTTGGAGTCTTATCTCCCCAGCGAAGTTGCGAGTTTCTATGACCATGTCGAAACCGAGCTTTATCGTGCGACTAGAAGCACACAAGGAAAATCGATAAGGTCACGACGATGATGGTTAATTCAAGGAAGGATACATCGACTCAAAAACATTGAAGAAAAACAACAAAGAAAGCAAAAGAAATATAAGGGCAAAAAATGGAGTTGCCACCTAATCTTTTAAAAATCGGAAAGATAAGGAAAACTGCATGCGATAAAACGCGAGAAAAACTATGCAGTAAATGTTTGAATGCTATAGATACTCCATGCCTAATGGACATGACACAAATGATCATCGTGGGCCAGAGAAAGGGTAAGGACTCCTATTAGGCACGGGGAAGGTGTTAGGCACCCCTATATCTAACAATCCTTAAGTCGCTACCACTAAACCTAGCTACAAATTTCCATTTAATTATTTTTATCTTTATTATTAATCAACAATTACACTAATAATGTGTTTAAGGCTAAATACTCTCAACAGGAAATAAAATTAATAAACAATAAAAATGAAACTAAACTAACACTCACATGGATCCCTGATGTGTGGTAGCGTGACTCCTCCTATATGCACTAGCAGCCAATAGCTACTATCCTACACCTGAAAAAATACACAAAACAAAGTACACATGAGTTACCACTCAAACGGTCACTCAGCACACACCCCACCTAATCACTCGGCGCATAGTGCCGACGAAGCCGGTGAAACAACACCACTAGCACACAAGCACAGGCATCCCCACCTAGATGCCGCGACACCAAACCCAGGCAATCCACTATTGCTCGACAAGTAGCAAAGCCTCAAAACCATGCCTTTAAAATCACTTTTTCTCTTTTCCTTTCAAAACCACATGCATGCACTTCAAAATCCTTTTATGCATGCCTGAGAAGGTTGTTCTTGCCGACACAAGCCCAAAAACACAAAATACACAATCTAGACCCACACACTCTCTGGGTGGACTAGACAACTCATAGTGTCTGCACCCTTTCTAAAGCATCTAGGCACGACAACAACAACCACAAAACAAACATAGGGCCTCTACTCAGTGCATCATGGTCCGCTTTTGACCAAAATAGCCACCCTAAAGCCTCGAAGCCTCTTCTTTAAAACCATGGTCTACTCTAGACTAAAACCAAGGAGCTACTGCTCCCAAAGCACTACGCCTCAACTAGGTGCAACACTACGACCATATTTAGACTAAAGCCTGATCCCCTAAATCAAGACATAGCAAAAACCACTAGTACAACAATGTGTCAAGCTGCATGGTGCCACGCAGTCAACACTGGCCACAAGCAGTCCACAGCGGAGTCACCACGATGTCTGCACTAGCACGAACAACCACCCTGTGGAGGAGTCTGCTTGTCCCAGCATCCTACCACCTGTAGGACCCTTAAAGGATAACCATACACTGGGAAAGACTGCTCACCCTACTCCTAGGCGAGTTGTCCCTCTTTCAGGACAAACCATAAGGTACACCCTATCGCATTCTAGCTTTAGTGCTTGGAACAACCAGAGTCTCTTTTGCCTCCAAGTCTAGCCAGCACCTCAAACTACAACTTAAGCAAGCAGATCATGACCCTAGAGGTATCACCAATCTCTGGAAGGTTGGCTAGGAGCATTAGTCTCTTTGTCCTCAAAAAACCACAAAACACATGGACCTCATCCTATGCAAGCAGTTCACAACCCTAGAAGTAACACTCATCTCTAGAAGTTAGTCGAGAGCTTAGGTATCTTAGTCCCCTTTTTCAAAAACCTCAAAACACTTCCCAAAATCATTGCAAAACTGATGCATTTCTCTTTCCCAAAACCTTTTGGAAAACCATTAAATATCTTTCCTAAAAATCTCATAAAACTTCGTGCCCAAAAGCGATATGAAAATCTAAACCAAAACCACAACTCAAAGTAATGGCTCGACAGCTCTTTTGTCAAGCCCAGAAAGCCACACCACGTGCACTCAGAACACTAAGTTCTGCTACGAAAGTGTCTGACGCCTACTAGCTTGTGTCTCACATGAGCTACAGCCAGCTCAGTGTCAAACACCCAAGCCATGCTACTAAATATCTAATTCAGTGCACCACGCCAAAACATACCTCAACTCCAATCCTAGGGAAACTTATAAACCCTAATGTCCTAAGCCATTAAAGGGAGAGCCTAGTAATTTTAAGTTTTGTAATCTTTTATTCTACCTGTTACCCAAGTAGGGTCTTGTTAGTCTCTTTAAGGCAATTCTAGAGTGGGAAGTAGTTAAGGTTGTTATGGTGGAGTGGGAAGTAGTTAAGGTTGTTATGGTAGAGTGGGAAGTAGTTAGGGTTGTTATGGGTTGTTAGGGTTTAAGTTAGGGTTTAGAGTTTGGTTTAGGGTTGAAGTTAGGGTTTTGAATTAGATTTAGGATTTTGAATTAGGTTTAGGGTTTTGAGTTGAGTTTAGGGTTCTGTATCAAGTTTTGAATTAGGTTTAGGGTTTTGAATTAATTCTCGGGTTTTGGATTATGTTTAGGGTTTTGGATTTGATTTAGGTTAGTTTTAGGGTTTTGAGTTAGTTTTAGGGTTTTGGACTAAGTTTAGGCAGGTCTAGGGTTTAGTACTACAGTTTAGGACTAGGGTTTAGTCTAGAGCCCCATTGCAAGCATGTGGGGTGTCTACAGATGCCCCTCCCGGAGTAGGGTCGGAGGATGAATGGAACGAAGTCCGATGCTCAGGGTTGACAAAGACACCCCGCCCCCTCTTACAAGAAAAAAGAAACAGGAGGAGGATTTTGCTGCTTCCCGAGAACTCACTAAAAATCAAAAGGCACAAAGTTAACTGTCTCGTGGACTGGATAATTTAGGTTATTAGCCCACTCCTGACAATGTAACGGTTGTCAACCGGGTATTTCAGGCTACCTACCCAAGAGAAATGGGGCACAACAGGATACCAGACCTGTTGACCAATAGGATAGACGCCTTGACAGGTGTCCATCGGGTAGTCTAGGGTACCAGTCCACAGAAGGAGGTTGGTGTAATCCATCTGGAGCACGACCAAAGGGGGCACCATCTTTACCAAACTCTCTGAACAAGAATCGAATGGGGCATGGTAGGTTTCGGGCCTACCGACCGAGAGATGGTAGGTTTTGGACTTACCGACCAAGAAGGGCATGTGGTAAGTTTAAGACTTACTGACCAGAAGGGAATGAGGCAAGTTTAGGACTTACCGACCAAGAAGAGAATATGGCAAGTTTAGGACTTACTGCCGAAGAAGGGAATATTGCAAGTTTCGAACTTACCGATCGGAGGGAACGTGGCAAGTTTAGGACTTACCGACCAGAAGGGAATGTGACAAGTTTAGGATTTGCCGACCAGAAGGGAAAGTGGCAAGTTTAGGACATGTCGACCAGAGGGAGTGTGGCAAGTTTAGGACTTACCGACCAAGAAGGAAATGTGGCAAGTTTCGGACTCACCGACCGGAAGGGAAAATGGCAAGTGTAGGACTTGCCGACCAGAGGGAGGATATGGCAAGTTTCGGACTTAACGACGGAGGGAGGATATGCCAAGTTTTGCAATTACCGACCGATAAAGGATATGGCAAGTTTCAGACTTACTGACAGAGAGAGGATGTTGCAAGTTTCAGACTTACCAACCGAGAGAGGATGTGGCAAGTTTAGGACTTATCAACCGAGGGAGGATATGGCAAGTTTCAGACTTACCAATCAAGGGAGGATATGGTAAGTTTCGGACTTACCGACTGAGAGAGGATATGGCAAGTTTCGGACTTACCGATCGAGGGAAAAGCTTCTTGGCACTCTTCATTCCAGCAAATCTGTGCGTTCTTCCTCAAGAGCTTGAAAATCGGCTCACAAATTGGTGTCAATTGGGCAATGAACTGGCTGATATACTGCAACCGCCCCAACAACTCTCAGACTTCTTTTTCTGATGTAGGAGGAGGCATCTCGATGATGGCTTTAGCCTTGTTCGGATTTACCTCAATTCCTCTTTGGCTAATGATATAACCCAATAGCTTGCCCGATGAGACACCAAATACACACTTGTTGGGGTTCAACCGCAACTTATATTTTCACAAGCGGTTGAGCAGCTTCCTTAAACAAGAAATGTGTTCTTCAGGCTCCTTTGACTTGGCTATCATATCATCCACATAAACCTTGATGTCATGGTGCATGAGATGGTGGAACAATGCTTTCATCGCCCTTTGATATGTGGCCCTGGCATTCTTGAACCCAAATGGCATTACTATGTAACAGAACACTCCCCATGGGGTGATAAAGGATGTTTTCTCCGTATCCTCTTTTGCCATTTAGATTTGATAATAACCTGAGAATCCATCCATGAATGACAACATTTTGTGTCCTGTAGTATTATCCACCAACACATTGATGTGCGGGAGTGGAAAATCATCCTTTGGGCTTGCTTTGTTTAGGTCCCTGTAATCAATACACATTCGAATCCAACCATCTTTCTTAGGCACTGGAACCACATTCACTAACCATTCTAGGTAGAGGACGACCTTTAGGAAGTTAACTTTGTGCTACTTCATTATTTTCTCTTTTAATTTCAACAGCCACTTCGGTCGCCATCTATGCAACTTCTGTTTAACCGACTTGATGTTAGGCTTAAGTGGTAATGTGTGCACCATTACCTCAACGTCTAGCCCAACCATGTCGTCGTAACTCCAGGTGAAGATATCTACATACTCTCGAAGGAGCTCAACAAGTTCTGCTCGGGCCTGTGCTATGAGTCTGGCATTTATTCGCACTTCCTTGACATCTTCAATGGTGCCAATATTTACAGACTCAGTTTCCTCTTCTACATGCAAGTTTGAGCCTTCTGGATCATCATCATAAGGCTGGAATTCTAGTGTGCTATGACCGTCTTCCTCTATTTCTACATCATCTTCCTCTCCATATGCAATAAGTTCGGGAAGGACTTCCTACTTGAATGATGGATCTATGTCTTCAAAGGTATACATTTTCTCAGCATTCTGCCCTTGACGATGCTTTAGAATGGTTACTGTGACTTTGGCCTTCTTGTATGCACCTCTAACGACTTGAGATTCTACCAATTCCGAACTTGGAGATGTACCTGGCTGTTTCACTTCTTTCACAGCCTTATTATGTGAACAGATGTTTTTATTTTTATGATTTTCTTGAACAGTAGGTGTGACAGGTGGGCAGCTGTCCTCCGACTGATTGATGTGAGTGTTGCCACCCGCATTCCCTCCTGAGCCTAACTCAGGGTCTTTTTCTTGGACCCTACTGCTCAAGTGGGGACAAGACTAATAATACCACCTAGACCTGCCTCCCAGCTAATAGGAGATAAACTCCTCTGGTTTAGCGTTTAGTAATCTGTTCTCTTCTAGGGTCATAATAGACGATTGACCCTAGGTAATTGCTTTCTCTACAATGTGTTCTGTCATTATTGCTTTCCCCTTTCTACGCTTGAGTTCATTCTGTGTGTCTTCTGCCAATACCACCAACTGCTCCTGAAACAAGACTTCCAAATCACTGAGCATGCTGTTAACTTGTGCTACTACAGCATCCCCCTCATATTCATCAAAAGTGAAATCCACATAGTAGGCACTGGTAGTTTCTAGTACTTCAGGCGGTGATTTGAACTGTCCTTACTGTAATGCCCTCAAAGTTGACTAATATACTAATGTTGCTGCTGTTGAAGTTGCTCCTGTTGACACCGAGACTACAACCAGACCTGTAGGAAGGCCTTCAGCGGACTCTGGAGGTGGAAATGCCAGCATAGCTGTCCCCAGTGGCAAGGACAATGTCACATCTATTATACAATCCACAATTTCCTCTTCAGAGTAGTAGTCCTCAACACATATCCACTCTGATCCACTGATTGGTTTACTCTATTCAGACTCTGCAAGAACAAGACTTTCATTGGGATCTAGCAATCCTGCACAAACGAAGTTAGCTAAATCCCATGGAATAGTGAGTTTTCGGAACTTACAATGTCTCGAGTATCCATCCTGCGGTTTCCACTCGTATCCTAGTCCTTCGAACTATCGTCTTTTCTCTGCGGCAATTGGCTGGCGATTCCTTGGCGATTCCCCCCGAGAGGTGTTGCTTTCTCGTATCCCCACCTCTAACATAGATTCTTGACCATCAAGAAAGGATTGCCAAAAGCGGCCAAATGGCTGGCATGCTAGAGAATCGGAATGAAATTGACCGACTCAAAGCAGTCGACAACGTATAGCTCATTATAAGGCTTAGGGTCAAAGTGGACAGTTTGGAGAGATACTAAAGAGACTGCCTCAACCTTCTCCTTTTCGAGATTTTCTGCCATTACAAAAACAATGTCAATGTTCCAGCGAAACTTAATCATTCGATGAAGGGTTGAGGGGATAACTTGATGCTTGTGGAGGCAAGGGCGCCCAAGCAGAAGATTGATGGATGGCTCGAGGTCAACAACATAGAACTCAACCTCAAAATGGATAGGACCAATGATTAAGGGAATGATCAAAATCCCTAGAGCATCATGGTGTGTGTTATCAAACGTCGTCATTCCTTTCACGGTTGGAGTAATGTCCTCGAATTTAAAGCCGATCTGGTTTGCCGTTCGCAAAGGGCAGACATTTAAACCAGTGCCATTATCTACCAAAGTAAGAGGAATGCGGAAATTTTGGTATTGCATTGTGATGAGCAAGGCTTGATTATGATTGGTTCCTACTAGGGGGAGCTCTGAGCTAGAGAATGAAATCACCTGCGATACAGCTATCATCCCTACCATGCTTTCCAAGGCTGATGGTTGTATTGTTGGGGAAACATGAGCAGCCTGGAAAACTCAGAGAAATGCCTCCCGATGTTCAGCTGACGTATGGATTAGGTTCCAAATGGAAATATCTGCTTTAACTTTCTTCAATTGGGTTGTGATGTCAGCTACAGGTGGGTCATTCTTAGCAGTGGTGTGGTTAACTCTTAGGGATTACCTCTTCAGGGATTTGATTGGGAGTCTGGCTTTTTGGTTGGGAAGATAGAGTTGTGGGCTGGATGGGCTTGTTTGCAAGAATTGAGGCCTTGTACACCCGTCCTGACCGCGTTATCTCAGCGCACATTCATGTGGTGTAACTGTAAGCCATACGGTCAGTATCCTGTGTCAAGTTAATGACCACAAGAGCACGGGCCTTCAATTCCACTAGGACTAGAGTTGGTGAAATAGGCATTGGCGTTTGGTGGTCCAGGTCATGCTTTGGTTTGGCTAGCAAACTGATTGTTGATGGGGTGGATTGCATAGTAGGTTTTACATCCATGCACCTTAGTCTAGCGGTCAATTGAATCATATTGATTGCAGAACTGGAAGCTTCAATGAAAGATTGACTAAGCTAATAAGGGAACGGATATGAGGCATCGTGGATGAGAAGAGAAGGGTCGAAAGGTGCAGCCTCATCAAAAGAAAGAAAATAAATTCCTGAAGTTCCGGGTGCATGTTCAGCAAGGGTCGGTTGACTATGTTGCTATGTGTAGATGTAGAGGAATAAGGTGTCTGTGCAGCGGGCGTAGACTCTACCTCCTGCGTGTTGATGATGATGACCTTCTGGTCAATCAAATCTTGAATTGCTCCTCGGAGTGTAAAGCAGTTATCCATAGAGTGCCCCACAGCTCTATGGTAACTACAATATAAAGCCGCTTTAAACCACCACGGAAGTGGGTTCAGTGGTGGGCAAATTTCCAGAAGCCTCAGGAGTGACATGACCTTAGGAAACACGACATTTAGTGGCTCAACTAGAGGAGTGTATTCCCTCTCAGGTTGTTGAGGCCGCCTTGGTCCTAGTTAGTGTCCTTGCCTTGCTGGTGCAGGCTGGTAGACCGATTCAGCAGTGGTGGTGATTCATGATGTGCGTGGTGCCCTAGGTGTAGGAGTGTAGACTACCTGACTCTACGCTAGAGAGCTCACCACACTGACTGGCATAACGGGAGCTCCAACATATGCCACAGCATTCTTGGCTGCATCCTTCTTCCATGCATACCCGGTGTCGAATCCATTGTTGCTGCTGGTTCGACCTGAAACCATGGTTTGCTTGGCGAATGCTGCTAATGCAAGAAAGCTTTTGCTATTCAGTGAGCTCTCGACACAAGTGCCAGCTTTAATCAAGGATGCAAAGGTGGAGATAGGCTGGATAATCAGTAGAGCCCCTATGGCTGACTGTGCTCCTTGAATTATTATCTCGATAGACACTTCGTTAGAAGGTCTATCGCGAACCTGTGAAGCGATGGCTCGCCAATGCCCAACGTACTCCCCAAACGGCTCGTGGGGCTTCACCTTGTGGCAACTAGGTTCTCGCGCTTTGGGACCATGTCGAGATTGAAGGAATACTGCTCTAGAAAAGCCTGGCTGAGATCATTCCAGATCTTTATAGTGGTCATATCCAAAGATGTGAACCATTTCAAAGCCGGACCTATGAGGCTTTTCTAGAAAAGGCGATTAAGAAGTCTCTCGTCAGCCTGTAATTGAGCGAGATTGCCGCAGTATGCCCTAAGATGTGATATTGGGTAGCCTTTCCCATTATACTTTTCAAGTTCCAGGATATGAAAGTTCAAAGGGAGTGGGAAGTAGTAGAGGTCCTGGAAGGTATAAGACTGGCGGTCCCCGCCCTGCACTTGTCGTAACGCTCTCTCCAAGTCGTTCATCTTGGTGAGAAGTGCATTAGGGGTTGCTGCTGACATTGATTGTGCAGCTAGGGCGGGTCTCGCGTACGCTGTATCCATGGCAACCATGTGCTCCTCCAGATCTATCATCTCGCCACTTGGTGCCGTGGCATGATGACCAACATACGCGTGCATGTATGCTGTCTGTGGTGGAGTGCATGATGAAGCCTTTATCTGATGCAAGGGTACAGGAATGTTGTTATGTTGTGCTAGGCGTGGTGCTGTATGTGGGAGTAACAGATGTTGAACCGGTATGGTCGGGTTCACAAGCAGTTGTACCCCTATCAGCCTAAAAGGCAGACCACCAACAGATGGAAGAATATGTTGTGCATGCTAATGGCAAAGTAGTAGCGCCTGTCGTCGAGATAGCGAGAAGCTGTGGCGACGACTGTAGTGGTGGTGTGACTGGTGCAGCATGGAATGCCTAAGAAGGCGAAGTGGGGTCCTCAGGAATAGGACAAACAAGCACAATCAGAGTAGGATGCAGAAAAAAGGCCATGCTTTATAGCTTCTGTGCAAGGGCCAAAAGCTACTGAGATTGCACAGTGATGGAACCATCGGTAGCAGTACCGAGGGCCGGAAGAGCAAGTGGAAGAGATGTCATAGGGGGCTGGAAGTTCATGGATGCTGCGAATTGAATTCCTACCGAAGAAGCAATCACAGCCAGCTGTGTGTCAAATGGAGTAGAATCAACTGAAGGACAGAACATCATTTGATCAGATGCCCTAGTTGTGGTCATAGTAACTGCCTCAGTCATGCGCTCCAAACCAATAAGGGTTTGCCAGTGTCCCAAAATCGGAGGACAAGGAACTCTAGGCGCTTGGAAGTGGTTGTCATGGAGTGCAGGTGGAGTAACTAATGTCAAAGTAAATGAAGAAGGAGGGGCGAAAACAAGAATCCCCTCTGTAGCAACTGGTGCAAAGGTCTCAAAGGTTCACTGGGCCATAATAGACCGCGAACGGGTACGGATGGGACTACGATTGATAACTAGAGGACGACACCTACGATGAGCTATCGTCAGAAATGACGAATAGCTCAAGGAAAGACGGTTGAGAATAGTGCCTCAGGACTGAGGTCACAGAAAGGAACTCCCAGGCTCTGGCCTAGTAACTCGCACACAAGACTCTACACCTGACAAAGGGAAAAAACCTAATGTGTTAGTGAAGAAGATAAGACAAACCAATAAAAGAACAAGTGAGCTATGTAGTTGTTTGTTAGGGTGGCATGAATGACACACATGCACATGAATGCTACTAACATGCGCTCTCTTACCATGCATGTCCCAAATGGGGTCAACCATATGGGACGCACTCATGGGTTTGGGTTTTGACTCTGGTCAGAAAAGTAAGGTTTCCATTCTAAATCCTGGCCGGAGCGTAGGCAGTGAATGGGTGGTGCGTTGGTGGCCTCGTCTCTTGCAGTAGCATGGAGTTGTACCCTCTACTAGCACTGACACGACCCAGGACAAGGGGGGATAAACTAACAACACGTCCTACGCCAAAGCTATAAAACGGACTAATAGAATTGTCCTTCACAAACTGTAGGTGGACTCAGAGGAGAATATGCATGCCCTATATGATCAATCATGCAATATGCTTTTGTGTCTTTTACTTGTGTTTTATTAAACCACGGGGAATTGTGAGCATTTGTCTCTAGTTATGCCCTATTACTTGTTTGTCTGAGTTTGTATGTTTTATTTTAACCAGATAGGGAGGCAAACATGTTTCTACTCTCCTAATCATGGCCAACACAAAAAGGGAAAGAAAACACACAATCATGGCATCCAAACAGTCAATCAATCAAGCGAAAGGCATGAATATGGCATGTGCTAGTGTAGTGCTCCAAGTAGTGAAGAAAATCAAATATCAACAAAAAAGCATGAATTAGGTCATGTGCATGTGCAGTGGCATAGCAATGGTGTAAAAAGGCACAAAAAGGCATGTACAGTCAAATTTGTACAAACAAACAGAACAAGCAAACAAGCACAAAGTATATGTCAATGCCAAGCAGACAAGGAAACTAAAACGAAAGCCAAAATCTGGTTATCCCCAGCAGGGTCGCCAATTCCCGTGACCATGCCAGTGGAACCTTGCACAGCTCTCCAAGGTGCGTGGAAGCACACGAGAAGTCCAGATACGGTCACGACGAAGATGGTGAATCCTGACAAGATGACTAGGCTCGGATACACCAAGGAAAGATAAGAAAAGAATAAGGAAAAGGAGTTGACACCTAGTCTTTTAATAGAAAGACGAGGAAAACCAAACACAAAGGAAAAATCAAAAGAAATTAAGGCGAAGAAAACATATGCATACTCTGTGCCTAATGGATGCAACACTTGGCCATTGCGGGCCAGAGAAAGGGCAAGGATTCTTGTTACTCATAGGGAAGGGGCTAGGCACCCCTATGCGCCCAAGGAACTTGGTATTTCTAGGTTTCCTGCTGGCTAATGGTCCATTGTGAGTATGCTTGTCTAGTTTGAATGCACATGCTTAAGATGACCATGAAAACATGCCAAATCAAATAAAAGAAAGGAAAAATGATAATCTGAGGGACAATGTAGGCAATACAAATGCCACTTTACTATACGTCCTTGGGCAATGGAGAAAATCATGAAAATCAAGAATACTCGGAAAGCGTCACGTAAATCAGCGAAAACTCGAGAAAATCAAATTGAAGAAAATAATCCTCATTCGGGTCCATGTTGGCATTATTAAGCTGTCAATGTACGCCCTCGAACGATGGAAATTTAAATCAAATCAAGATCCTAAAAGTCAGAAGAAATCCGAGAAACAATGTGAAAATTGAGTTGAAACAGGTTGGAAATGTGTGCATGATGCAAGGAAGAAGGCAAGAGAAAATATGCATGAAAAAAGGGGGAAAATGTACAAAATGCATGTGTGAGTGAAAAAAGTAAATTCCAGGGGTTTTTCTACAAAATTCACATATTCTGAATGAAGGCTGAAATTCTAAGGCTAAATCAGCAAAAATACTTAAGGAAACATTGTTTATGCAAATTGAAAGAATTTAGGGGTTAAATGTGCAAAACTGTGCACTTTTGGTCAAAATCAAGATTCCTAGAATCCAATCTATAATTTTGTTAGTAAAACATGTGTTTAAACCAATTCTGAAGTAATTCAAGGTTAAATGTGCAAGAAAATGGACTTTAGTTTGAAAACTTGAAGTTTTAGGGACTGTTGTGTAATTTTACCCTAGAAAATATGCATTCAGTGTGAAATTAATGAAGTTTAGGGTTTAAAATGCAATTTTGAACACATTTGAGTAAATATTTGAATTTCCAGGGTCCAATTTGCAATTGTGCCAGAAAATCATGCATTCAGAACACTTTTAATAAAGTTCAGGGCTTTTTATGCAAAATATTGGGCTGAAAGATGAATTAAAAACAAATCAGGGGGTTTATGTCAAATATTAAAGCTTGGAAAACATTAATAAAAAGATGCAAGGGTCACACTATAATTTTCCAAAATAAATTGTAGATACCCCAATTTTGAGGTCACTTGGCAGCAAGCTCCTCCGGATGATACTCTGGTTGCGACCACCCAAAACCCTAGCCCATTTAGGCCCACGCTTGCCCACTCTAACCCAATTAAACTTGAAACCAAACAAATGAAATTAAATCTACTCAAAATCCATTTAAAAATCCACTTAAATACATTTAAAACCCACTTAAAATCAAATAAAACCCTAATCAAGTAAAATACATTTAAAATCCACAATTAATCCAATAAAAATCCACAATTAATCCAATAAAACCCTAATTCAAGTAAAATCCAATTAAATCCACTTAAAATCCAATAAATAAGACAAAAACCCTAATTCCAGCTTGAATCAAATTAAATCATTTAAAAATCCACGTAAATAAGTGAAAGCCCAAATTAAAGTCAAAATACATTAAAAATCCCAATTAAATAAAATTCAAAACCCTAATTAAGCTATAAACCCTAAATAAACACACACAAAAACTGAATAAACCCATAAACCCTAATTTAAAATCCAAAAAATCCCTAAATAAACCCTAATTTCAAGTCAATTAATCAAACCCTGAATCCCAAAATTGAAAATCATATTTAATTCACAAAACCCTAAATTAAAACCCATAAAATTAAAAATCCCAAAACAAAATAAAATAAGAAAACCTAAAATATTTAATTAAAACCAACTAATTAAACCTTAATCACAAATTTAATTAAAATCATAAAACATAAATAAAAAAAACCTAAATTACGATTCAAAATCCTAATTTAAAACTTAAAATGAAAACCCTAAAAAATTTCTAAAAAATCGTAAAACAAAAAAACCTAAGATAATTAAAACCCTAATTAAGCCTTAAATCACAAAATTAAGAAATTAAATTAAACCCATAAAGCCCACTTAAAATCCTAAAATGAAAACCCTAAAAAGTCTTAAAAATATCAAAATAAAATCAAAACAAAAATCCCAAAACCCTAAGCCCATTAAGCCCAACACTATTCAATTCAAAAAATCAATTCAAAACTTTAGAAAAGTCAAAAATAATTCCGACGACCCTATTTTTCCGACGAGAACTCTGGCGAGCAATCCCGAGGAATCTGGAGCAGATCTCAGCCTCCGTGATCTTTGGCCAACCTCTTCTAGCTCACACCCGATCCAACGGCGTTCATTCACTAAAGGGAGGAGGATCAACGGCGGAGAAAAGCCTCACCGGAGTTTAAAGGGTCTTGTCGTCGACGAGGAAGAGAGTTTTTTCAAAAAGCTTCAGACCTCGAGACCCTCTTCAAACCTTCGAGCCTCCCTTCAAGCAAGCCTAGAGCCCAGCCAGAGCATCCAATCCAATTTTCCCTCGGCCACCAGCTGTTAGACAACCACCAGAGCCTCGCCGGAGGTGCACGTTGCCGTCGACCTGTCGCCGGAGTTTGTGGGAATAGCCACTCAGGTAACATCACTTCCCTTCTTCTTCGATCCAGAGTATGCCCCCCCTAGATTCTTCAGGCTTCTGGGACGTGCCACAGCAGAGCCAGGCTCCACGCGCGCTGTCACCTCCCCTTCCGGTGGTGGGTTCACAACCACCGGCGACCTGCGGGAAAGGCCCCATGGGCCATCCTCCCTCTCCTCCTCTTTTCTCCTCCTCCTCGAGCCTGCCTCTACTCCGAAGAGAGGCTCCACAACCCGCGCCCGATCTACCGGACTTCCGTGCGACCTGTCGCTGCTGCCGCTACCGTCGACGACGCCACTAGAACCACCGAGTGGGCAAGCCACCATGGTCACACCCGCATCGCACCCAAGCCTCCGGAAGCTTCCCCGTGGACCACCAAGTGCCCTCGCAGCTGCCACTCGAGTGCCCCACCACTACAACACTGTGTCTGCTACCGTCGTTCCTGTCACCGGAGCACGAGGTGGGAGGGACACTCTAGGCTTCCCCGGACCTCACCGTTATCCCTAGAGCATCCCCAAAGTCCTTTGGAGCACCTCTGATCGCCACTGCATCAAACCGTGGCCTTCAGATGCGTTGCGGTGGCAACCCGCTGTCGCCGGAGAAGACGCAGGCGAGGGTAGGACGACGGCGCCTTCCGCCCATCGGGGGCTCGATCTGAGCCGTTGGATCTTCCCCACGCCTCCTCCTGAAGCTTCCCCCTTGTTGATCCTCATTCAGGCACCCAAAGAGGCTCGGATGAGCCTTTCAGCCGTCGCCACTGGCAATCTTCGAATCTCCGGCGGTGACCCTTTTTTTAATTTAATTGTTTATTTTGAAATCCTTTAGTTTATTTAATTCTTACATTTGAGTCCTTATTTATTGCATATGGGTCTAGATATTTTCATTTTAGTTCCTGTAGTTTTAAAATACTTTTTATTCTTTGTTTTCTTTGAGAATTTTGCATGTGGCCCCCTGAATAATTCATCTTTTAATTTTTTGCACATTAATGCATGTTTTTATAACATCTAGGTCCCTAGGACATAGTTTCATCACATTTAGGTCTAGAATATTTACATTTAGGCCACTGAAGCTTTTTTAAGATGATCTTTCTTAGTAAAATTTACATTTTGAACCTTGCATATTCTAAAAATCACACTGATAATCATTAAGATTGAGTTTTCATCACATTTGACTCTTGGAAATTTACATTTTAGCCCCTGAAATCTTTAAAAATGCTTTTTCTCTGGGAAAGTTGCAATCTGAACCCTGAATAGTTTAAAAATCACACTATCCATCATAAAAGTGGATTTCTTTTTACAGTTTGGTCCTGAAAATTTGCATTCAAACCCCAGAACTTAAAAAAAATGAGTTTTCCTTGTACATTTTGCATTTTAAACCTCAAGAAACTTCATAATTGCATTAACCAACATAAAAGCCTCATTTTTATCACAATCAGACCCTAAGATTTTTCAAAAAAGTCCCTAGATTCACATTAAATCAATTTCTAGCATAAAATTTACATTTTAACCCTTAGATTAATTCCAAATCCATCACTTAGGGTTTTAAATGTTTTCTTTCATGTTTTTGGGACATTTTTCACTCATTTCGCCTCATATTCTGCATTTAATCATTGATCCCATTTAAAAATCATGTTTTCACTAAGATTTGATCCTTAGCTTTACAATTTGGCCACATTTGCACTCATGTGTGAATTTTGCACTTTAGATTCTAAGTTTTTAGGAAATTATCCAAGTGCAACTTTTACATCCCTATGCTACGTTGACATTGGACCTATCATTTGCATGTTAGGATAGATGTCATGAGTAGGTTTTTCATCCAGTTTCTCATTTCTTTCTGTGAATTTTGCATTTTGACCCCTATGTTTGTCATTTATCGCATTTACATCATTTTATCGATTTTCTCCTCAATGTTTCCTGCAAATAACATCTTCTAGACTTTGGGGACACATTTTGACACATTCTAGGCCATGCATCACTCCCATGCTAGCATTTATCACATCTGGCTAGGGAAATGACCAAATTGCCCCTGTGCCTCCAATTCATGAGCATACATCTCAATTTCTGCACTCAGTCTTGCATAGTCCTTGTCTGAGCCATTCTTTAGAGTTTTTGCACATTTAGGCACTTATCCATGCATTTCATATCACTTTCTCCTCGCATTTGCATCCTTATTTGGCAAGCCGGCTTCCCATGCATTTCCTTTATGGATTTCTTTCTTCATTTTTGCCCTTAAGGTTTCTTATCTTTTATTCGGTTGGATTGGCTTTAATCCTACATTTCAGATTTTTGATTTGATTTGGGTTTCATCACCCGAGGGCGTACATTAACAGGCCTGAGGGCGACATTGTCCCAACTACAGATTATTTTCCCTTTTTGATTTTCATGACGTTCTCCATGATTCCGATTCACTTTGTCTTTAGAGTTTCTTATCCGATATCCGATTTGATTGGATTTAATCCTACATTTCAGATTTTTGATTTGATTTGGATTTCATCGCCCAAGGTCGTACATTAACAGGCCTGAAGGTCGACATTTGTCCCTACCACGGATTATTTTCCCCTTTTTGATTTTCACGACTTTTTCATGATTCTGAGGACTCGGGTTGACTTGGCTTGTCATCTTTTTGATATCATTATGTTTTTCAGAAGCGTTCTTTAACAAAACCTCATCATTTCATGTGATTTTTTGCGATTTTGTCAATTCATGTGGATTTCTTCGTAGTTTTCTCACACTGTCTTGCACATCCATCCAGTCTTGCCGTGGCATACATATTAGCATGATCCATGTTTAGCAAACATCCATCTAGCCTTTAGCAAGCAATTAGGCTAGAAAGACCGAGTTTCTCGGATGTACGAGGGTGCCTAACACCTTCCTCGTGCGTAATAGGAATCCTTACCCATCATCTGGTTAGCAGACATCCAGCCTTCACATCTACACCTCAGGCATTCATCTTTTTGTGGTTTTCCTCATCTTTCCCTTAAAAGACTAGGTGGCGACTCCTCTTTTCTTTTTCTTTTATCTTTCCTTGCGCCTTCGCCATCTTGGCATGGCTGTGATCTCTTTCCCTCTGGCACGGCTCCGCCCCGGGACCTCCTCGGGTCGGCATGGTCACACAAATAATATTAAAATGATTTAAAAATCATGTGCAAGGGCTTAAATGTAAGAAAAAAGGACCTAACTACATTAAAAGTAAAATCGTAGAATTTATTCAAATGAAACTATTTTTTTTTTAAAACATGTGACGTCTACGACCATCTCGACGCCTGATTTGGCATCAAAGCTCATTGAGAGCAAGAAGGGGAGGAGTGGAGAAGATCCAATGGCTCCGATGAGGCATCTGACGGTCGGAGGAGGTTGCCCACCCCCCTCATCGTCGGTGCAGCTCTGGCGACGGCGTCGAGCAAGAAGGTGGCCCTAGTGGCTGCGGTGCAATGCTTATGGACTCCAGGAGAGTTTTGGATGAGGAGAGGATGATTTTCCATCATCTAGAAGCCAGAAATATGTCGTCACCTCACCCCTCGATCGAGTTGCAGTGGCACACAGGCGACGACTGTTGTTGGAAGGAATCGAGGCTTGATTCGCGATGCTGGAGCCTCCAGTGAGTTGGAGCAGTGCTGGAGATCATTTCCTAGGGCTCGGAAGATCGCTGCGAAGCATGGAGCGCTGGATCGTGTTTACTACAACCCTTCTTCTTCGATGACGGCAATTGTACTTCCGGTGGACTTTTACTAGTGGCTTCCAGAGTGATCGATGCGGCGTCCAAAGGGGCAGAGAAGCAAGGGGAGGCTGGACTGAAGAGGATGATGCACGCCAGGGCACGAATCATCCACTAGATTCGTGCCCTCACCTATGTTGCCGAAAAATCACATCCGATGACCCTTGAAATCCTGATTCTGACTAGGGCAGCCACCTGGCGCTGTTGGAATCAATCGGGGAAGAAGGAGGAGGACCTAGGGAGCTAAAATAAGGAGAAATTATCCTCTGATTGAAGCTTACCTAAGCTGGCAAAGATGTTGACCGTTGGAGCTCGCCGGAGCTCACTAGAGATGGCAAAAAACTTGAATTTTTCCACCTCTTTAAGCTTCCCCTCTGATCTGACACCTCTTTGGTTGCTCTGGTTGAGAGAAATCTCCTTGGTGGCTCTCATCTCAATTTTTCCAAGTTTTTTTTATCTCCTTTTCTTCCCCCGTTTTTCTCTTGCAAATGGGGGTATTTATAGACTTGCAATGGCTAGGTAGGTTGTTGTGGGTTGTTATGGTTAGTTAAAGGTTGTTGTGGTAGAGTGGGAAGTAGTTAAGGTTGTTATGGTTGAGTGGGAAGTAGTTAGGGTTGTTATAGTGGAGTGGAAAGTAGTTATGGTTGTTATGAGTTGTTAGGGTTTAAGTTAGGGTTTTGAATTAGATTTAGGATTTTGAATTAGGTTTAGGGTTTTGGGTTGAGTTTAGGGTTTTGGATCAGGTTTTGAATTAATTCTAGGGTTTTGGATTAGGTTTTGAATTAGGTTTAGGGTTTTGGATTTGATTTAGGTTAGTTTTAGGGTTTTGAGTTAGTTTTATGGTTTTGGACTAAGTTTAGGCAGGTCTAGGGTTTAGGACTAGGGTTTAGTTTAGAGCCCCATTGCAAGCATGTGGGGTATCTACAGATGCCCCTCCCTGAGCAAAGTCAGAGGACGAATGGAACAGAGACCGATGCTTAGGGTTGACAAAGACACGCCCCCTCTTACAAGAAAATAGAAACATGAGGAGGAGATCGCTGCTTCCCGAACACTCATTGAAAATCAAAAGGCACAAAGTTAACAGCCTCGTGGACCAGATAGTTTGGGTTATCAACCCGCTCCGGACAATGTAACGGTTGTCAACCAGGTATTTCAGGCTACCAACCCAAGAGAAATGTGCCACAACAAGATATCGGACTTGTTGAGCAAGAGGATAGACACCTTGACAACTGTCCATCGGGTAGTCCAGGGTACCGGTCCACCAAAGGAGGTTGATCTGGAGCACGACCAAAGGAGGCACCATCGATAGCAAACTCTCTAAGCAAGAATCGAATGGGGCATGGTAGGTTTCAGACCTACCGACCGAGAGATGGCAGGTTTCCGACTTACCGACCAAGAAGGGGATTTGGTAAGTTTAGGACTTACCGACCAGAAGGGAATGTGGCAAGTTTAGGACTTACCGATCAAGAAGGAAATATGACAAGTATAGGACTTACCGACCAAGAAGAGAATATGGCAAGTTTAGGACTTACCGACCAAGAAGGGAATATGGCAAGTTTGGGACTTACTGACCGGAGGGAATGTGGCAAGTTTTGGACTTGCCGACCAGAAGGGAATGTGGCAAGTTTAGGACATGCCGACCAGAGGGAGTGTGGCAAGTTTAGGACTTACCGACCAAGAAGAAAAAGTGGAAAGTTTCGGATTTACCGATCGGAAGGGAAAATGGAAAGTTTAGGACTTGCCGACCAGAGGGAGGATATGGCAAGTTTCGGATTTATCAACCGAGAGAGGATGTGGCAAGTTTCAGATTCAGACTTACCGACCGAGGGAGGATGTGGCAAGTTTCGAACTTACTGATCGAGGGAGGATATGGCAAGTTTCAGACTTACCGACCGAGAGAGGATATGGCAAGTTTCAGACTTACCGATTGAGGGTGGATATGGCAAGTTTCGGACTTACCGACCAAGAGATGATATGGAAAGTTTCGGACTTACCGACCGAGGGAAGATGTGGTAAGTTTCGGACTTACTGATCGAGAGAGGATGTGGGAAGTTTCGGACTTTCTGACCGAAAGAGGATATGGCAAGTTTCAAACTTACCGACCGAGAGATGATGTTGCAAGTTTCGGACTTACCGACCGAGAGAGGATGTGGCAAGTTTCGTACTTATCGACTAAGGGAGAATATGGCAACTTTCGGACTTACCGACCGAGAGAGGTTGTGGCAAGTTTCGGACTTATCGACCGAGAGAGGATATGGCAAGTTTAGAACTTACCAACTGAGGGAGGATATGGAAAGTTTCGGACTTACCAATCGAGAGAGGATATGGCAAGTTTCAGACTTACCGACTGAGGGAAAATATGGTAAGTTTTGGACTTACCGACCAAGAGATGGCAAGTTTCGAACTTACTGACTGGAGGAGATATGGCAAGTTTCGGACTTACCGACCGAGAGTTGACAAGTTTTGAACTTACCGATCGAGAGATGGCAAGTTTCGGACTTACCAACCGGGAGATGGCAAGTTGATGGATGCCAATCAGATAGTTTGGGATATCAGCCTGAAGGTGAGTTGACGGACTCATTCCGAATAGTTAGGATTATCTACCCAAAGGTGAGTTGACAGACTCAATGCCGGATAGTTAGGGTTCTCTGCCCACTAGTAAGGGCATGACATGATATTAGACCTATTAGCCGAAGGGGAAAAACTTACCAAGCGGGACAAGCTCTAGTCCTCACACGAGTCCTAGAAGAACATGAAAGCAAGACTTGTTCGATTAGAACAAGTCCAGCAGAGCAGATGTTGCCGAGATTTGTCCTTTTGAAGCGAATTCGGGACAGGAACACCTAAACCTCGTCCAAGGTTTAGATGGAAACAAGACTTACTCGAGTAGGGCAAGTCCAACAAAGTAGGCTGGATTTTGCCCTACCTGGTACAGAAGTTCATGAGGACATCATTCGTCCAGGCCTAGGCAATAAAACAATATTCTCGACTATTATCTGGGTGGTCCCCAGTGCCAAGTCGGCAGGCAAAAGAAGCCAGTAGTTTGAACCAGCTAAGCACATGTTGTCGCAATGGCAATTTCTATTCCACATCAACCATAAGCAATCAAACAAGCTGGCCAGAAGTGCTCCATTGAATTTTATTACAATAGTCAATGAAGTGATTACATGCATTTCAACTTTCAATGAACCAGTAGCATAATGCAAATGTCAAGAGTCTACGTCATCCCTGGATCCCTTTGAGCCTAGAGCTTTGGTAAAGAGCGTATGGCTCGAAGCAGCACTGCAGATTGGCCAGGTTTCTTCGACTTCGGCTTCATAATCTGTTGTGCAACCTTTCCCCTCTATGATTGTGAGGTCTTTCAATCGTATGGAGCCATTAAGCAGGCAAGACAGCTCCTTAGTCATAGCATAAGAACTTAGGGGGTACTCTTGGAACTGGGTTGGCATTTGCCCCTGAACAAGGGAATCTTGCTGATAGTTGAACTACCACATCACACAGACTCGGTGATACTCAACTCCACCAGTCAACCTCGACAAGACGATAAGCTGCATATCGGCTGTGTTGAAGAAAGCCTCAATGTTATAAGTGTCGAAGGAATGATGCGCCAGATGACTCTGTCTTCTATTAAGATTTCTAACCACTCGTACTCCTTCTGCACCGAGGTGAGCATGCGTGCATGACTGCTTTGGCAATAGGATTCCAAGGTCGACCGTTGCGGGTGTAAGACTTCTACACGTAGATGTGCAACCAACCATACCTGTCCATACCTGTACAAAAGCTCCACATCCAGAAAAGTGTCGGCAGCGTCGTAGTGACCGCTCCAGAGCCCGATAAGTTTCTGCAAAGATAACTAGGGCCAAGTCTATCCAACGGGTGACCACCGCCAAGGCATTCTCGACGACCTCAATGTTCACGACCGTCCGACCATGGCTAAAAACCAACTCTCCCAAGAAGCGAACAACAAAGCCTTTCAACCATAACTCATCACTCAAGGAGGTGCACACTCTGGCCACCTTGTCAAAGTAAGCCAACTGTAGCATGGGAGAATGTCCGTCTGAACAAATAAGCTGACGACCACAATCACTGGTTGACAAGCCGGTTAGTTCACTCATGCCGCATAAACACGATGGATCCCAGGAACTTTTGCAAACAGCATACTTTATGGACCTCCTCCAAAGTAGGGGTCAATTCGATTCTCCTGAAGCGGAATACATGATGAGCTGGTTTCCAGAACCGAGTAGCTGCACACAAGAAGTATCGAGAAACCTCCACCTTTGAGATAACCAAAAGCTTTGAGGAGATCCCCCAAGTTCGCAACTTGTCGCGATCACTTTCTGTTAACTGCCCGATCCATGCTTGTAGAACATTTGAGCAGTACATAGGTATGACCATCGTGGGGAAACCCATGATTAACAAGGCACTTCAGCTTCTCCTGACTCAGCCACACTAGAAGAGAAGACAATCTTTTGTAGAACATGCTCAAAACACTGGTTTAGAAATAAACCTTTGCTTTGTTCCTGTGATTGTGCCTCGACTCGGAGAGGTAAGGAGGCCACAGCCATGCCAAGATGGCGAAGGCGCGAGATGGGACGAAAAGGAGAGAAATGGAGTCGCCACCTAGTCTTTTAAGGGAAAGACGAGGAAAACCACAAACAAATCACTAAAAGTGAATGAATGAGACGCAAACATGAAGGTCAGATGTCTACAAACCAGAGGATGGGTAAGGATTCCTATTACGCACGGGGAAGGTGTTAGGCACCCCCGTACGCCCAAGAAACTCAGTCTTTCTAGTATAATTCACTTGCTTGAGGCTGAATGAATGTTTTCTATGCCTAGATTGTGTTCTAATCATGCTGATGTGAGTACCATGACAAGACTGGATGGATGTGCAAAATGACGTGCAATTGCGAAGAAATCCACACGAATTGAAAAAATCACATGAAATGACGATGTTTTTCTAAAGAACGCCTCCAAAAACCATGTTGATGTCAAAAGGATAAAACGTCGAGTCAACATGTGTTCTCGAAATCATGGAAAAAGTCGTGAAAATCAAAAAGAAGAAAAATAATCCGTGATGGGGTCAAATATCGGCCCTCAGGCCTGTTAATGTACGCCCTTGGGTGATGAAATCCAAATCAAATCGGGAAAATATGAAAACATGGAATAAAAATAGTCAAATCGAATATCAAATGAAGGAACTTGAAAACAGACAGGAGAAAAACCACGGAAGAACGCATGAAATGCAGACTTATCCAAAAAGGAGGGACTAAAGTGCAAATACAGCAAAATAGTGCAAAAATGTATGGAAATGTACCTAAATGGGTAAAATTCACTAAGGAATGTTGTAGACAAAGTTTATGCATGACTTGGTGCAATAATAGACACACATGTGCATGAATTGATGGCATAGGGGCAATTTGGTCATTTCAGTGGTCAAAAATGATAAATGTATGCGTGGGGATAATGCATGGTCTAAGGAATGCGTAGATGTATGAAAAATGTTAGACGAGAAGAAAACATGCAAAAAACAAGGTCTTGAAACAATAAAACAATGTAAAAAACAATAAAGGACAAGTATAGAGACTAAAACGCAAAATTCATAGAAAGGATGAAAATCTAGATTAAAAGTCATCCAAAAACTTCTGCCCTAATGTACAGGTGATGGATCAAAGGAAATCATGACACTAAGAAGCAAGAATTACACTCAGATAATTCCTTGAAAACTTAGGATCTAATTTGCAAAATTCACAGGAAGGAAAGGTTTATGATCAAAAAATTGTTTAAATAGGTTTGTTTGGAAGCTAGGATGTAAAATTTAATGAAAATATGGCTATGTGATGTAACATGCGTGAAAATTATACTTTTGGTAATTTCTTGAAAACCTAGGGTCTATTGTGCAAAATTTCCATTTAGGTTCAAATCTGACAAAAATATATGTAATCAGATGTTCATTTATATTGAAAACAGGGTTTTTTGATGGAAACTTAATTCAAGTGGTGATTCTATATGTACATGTGATCAATTAATGTGAAACATGTAAAAAATGTGATTTAAAAATGTAATAAAAACTTTCATTAATGATTTA
>JAMKQA010249296.1:0-20832 GCA_024699735.1 Posidonia australis | reverse complement strand
AATTCAGGCAACCCCCAATGCTATACTCGTTCGATCCTGTCTGCTACGATATTGCCTTATAAGTTAACTAGCTACTTACATAATGAATTCAGGCAACCCCCAATGCTATACTCGTTCGATCCTGTCTGCTACGATATTGCCTTATAAGTTAACTAGCTGCTTACATAATGAATTCAGGCAACCCCCAATGCTATACTCGTTCGATCCTGTCTGCTACGATATTGCCTTATAAGTTAACTAGCTGCTTACATCATCAATTCAGGCAACCCCCAATGCTATACTCGTTCGATCCTGTCTGCTACATTTTTCTTTTTGGGGATTCTAAGACTCTTCCCTTGCAGCATAGAGATACTTTGCCTACTTTTTATTGGATTTTTTTTCTATTCATGGAAAAATCATTACCAAGATGTTTGCTTGTTTCAATTCTGGTATAACCAAATCAAAATCAAAATAATACCTAAATCATTTGAATTAAGATAATGTTGTTCTATGATCCTTTCAAGATGCGATTTTTTATTTGCGCTTCTTTTGTAATCTCGTCCTGTTCTAGATGGAAGCTGCTGTTAAAGCAAGAGAGAATTTTGAACTCCATATTATGATACATGTTAAAACATGCAACTTTTTTGCATCTTGGTTTAGATATAACTTACTTATTTTTGTTTTACAATATAATGATCAAATGCATGTGCAGGTTATGTTGCTGTACTAGGGAAGCCAAATGTTGGAAAGAGCACGCTCTCAAACCAAATGGTTGGTCAGAAACTGTCAATAGTCACAGATAAGCCTCAAACAACAAGGCATCGAATCCTTGGCATATGTTCTGAGCCTGAATACCAGGTATGATGATCTCTGTTGTTTTTCATTTCTTACTCATAATGAATGTTGAAAATTTTCTCTTCATTTTTTAAGTATTAAAACACTAGATGCTTCCAAAACACGGGCCAGATCCTTTCAGGAAAAAAGAGAGGAAAAAAACAGATGGCATACATTTAGCCCAAAGTAAACACGAACCTTTTATAGGTGTTATGCCCATACTGGACAGCGACACCTTGTGACACATCCAATACCCAACAACTTTCCACGTAAAAGTCGTGAAGAGAAGAAAGATTCAATGAAATATTTAAACATGTCGTGAGAGCAATGAAACTTTAAGGCATGTGCTTGCTGAACTCTTCCCAAAAAAAGGAGCCAAGTTTAAAATGTGTTACCCATATCTTTCTATAATGTTGTTTAGAAAACTATTTCTTGTCTTCTCTTACATTTTACATTTTATACTTTGCAGATGAATCTAATCATTCCACTTCTTTTCAGTTATAAATCATTTAGTGCACCACACTTATAACATGTTTTCCTTGTAATTTGTGCAGCATGACCTCATCCTACTTTTTAGAGTTTCTATTAAGACGTTTGTATCACATAGTACTCACGTCCTATATCTGTGCTACCGAAATTTAGCCTATGAAATTATTTATTTGATGTATGGTTTAGTTCACAGATGATACTCTATGATACACCTGGTGTCATTGAAAAAAAAAAGCATAAACTAGATTCTATGATGATGAGAAATGTCCGTAGTGCTGTGGTTAATGCTGATTGTGTGTTGATGGTGGTTGATGCATGCAAGGTGCCTCAAAAGGTATAATTGTTTTTGGCAGTAGTCCTTTAGTTGTATAATCATTTACCTTCATCAATGTTCACCTTAAATTTCAGATAGATGAAGTTCTTGAAGAAGGCATTGGGAACCTCACAGATAAGGTCCCCATTTTGCTAGTCTTGAACAAGAAAGACCTGATTAAACCAGGAGAAATTGCAAAAAGACTTGAGGTTAGTGTAGCTTGATTAAAACATTCACTGTAAGAAAGTTTCAGAAGATGGCATATTATAGGAAGTTCGAAGTGCATGATGCAGCTAGTGATCATGTTATCAGTGATAGTTCTAAAAACATTATAGTGTTGTAAGCATCAAGTACTTACGTCATCAGCAAAATATAATTTGCTTATAGAATTTTGTGTCTTGCAGTGGTATGAGAAATTCAATGATGTTGATGAGGTAATACCAGTAAGTGCAAAATATGGACAGGGTGTGGATGATGTTAAGGAATGGATATTGTCTAAACTTCCTTTTGGGCCTGCTTATTATCCAAAGGTGAGCATATGGCATCAATTTCTTGATTTCAGTTACATATTTTGTTACAGTCTGGGCTTGCATTGCTTGATGATAGTTTTTTAGGGTTTTTTCCCCAAAGCTAGACTTTTATTTACCTGAGGAAAATTCAGTACAAATCAGAATTCCAATTTGAGCAAAGTTTCTCTATCAGTGGTACTAGTGTTATTTAGGCCGGCACCTAAGCGTCCAGGCGGTAACAAGTTCTTGGGTGTTTACGTGCCCAGTTTTTTTTAGCCGGATCCTTGTCGGATCTGGTAATGGATCCAACAATGATCCATTGTTTTATAAGGGTTCCAAGGGTTTTTTCAACCCAAAACGCCCACAATACCATCATTTGGACCTTTTGTTTTTGTTATTAAGTATTGACTTTTGTTTACAAGTTAATTTGTGACTTTTAAATATTGTGTTTACCTTATTTGTTGTTTAAATATTGTATTTTACATATTGACAATGTTAATTGATGTTTTCTCAAGTTTAAAGTAGGTATATTAATGCATGATATTATTTAAATATGTATTACTTAATTTAATTCTAAGTATATATACAAGTCTGAAAAAAAATAATTAATTTTGGGCACCTAAGGCTGTTGCCTTGGAACCTTAATAACCTCGAGTGGTACCTCCTACTTGAATCTTTCTTTAATACATTAAAATTTTCAAGACGTTACTATCATATTCGAGAAAGAATACCCACATTGAAATCCTTTGTGAAAACCCCTTCTGTATACAGCAGGTGTCCTATATTTTCATTGCCTTTCTGTTGTAGTTGGTAGTTAGTTAAAATTATTCCTTCTTGCTTGGCTGTACCAACTACAGATCCATGATCCAATAGCACTTGTACCTTTCCTTATGTTGGCATTCTGCCATGGGGTGTCTTCTTCCTACTCCGGTGGGTGCCACCAAAGAAAAATCATTTCTAAACTTCACTTTTGCATCAGCTAGTGTGTGTGTCTATTCGTCTGCCATGTGTGTTTGGGGAAGCATGAGATACATTGTCCTGGCATTTCTTCTGTTATACTTCTCCACCGTTTGTCATCTTAATCTCCATTTTAAGGTGTACTTTATATTTATTACTGTTTGTGTTCATCCATATGAGATAATTATCCATTTAATCTCTTCCTTATGAGCCACAGCCACACTGTGTCTGTGGATGTGATAGTTTAATCTTTCCAGAAATGGGTAAATCCAATTAATTCACACTACAAACAACATGTTTCTTGTAATGTCTAGACACACATGGACTAGCGAAAGCAATAATAGAGATTCCGTGTGAGTAAGAATATTACAAACAGATAAAAAGAAAACCTCCTGAAACTCATTTATTACATTACTTAAATTAGTTCAACATAGACCTATTACAATTCTTAGTGTTCAAGCAAAGAATTAGAGATTCAATTCTTCTAGGGCCTCATGTGTAAAGATGAGTTACAGGTATCGATCACCAAGTTAATCCAAAGTGAAGTCATCCTACATATCATGTGTACTTGTAGTTGACAACATCATAGTTGAGTTCACGAAAACTTAGTGTGAAAGGGACACTAACTTACAAGAAAATCTAATAAACAGTTAGCAAAACAATGTTTTGATATTTCGTAAATATCACCTCTAGCTAGCAAAGCTCACGAAAAGATTCTTTGTTTTCATTTCTATTCATTTTCAGTTTTAGTGAATCCTTTGGACTATTCACCGTCGACATAAGCGGTCTTTTGGTCGGTATATAAGCCATCCTCACTTCCGTGGTTTCATATGCAAATTTATATTTACTTTTATTAATGAGAACCTTATATATCAACCTTTATCAATAACAGTAGACGTTAGATCTAAGCTTTGTTGACTTATCATTGTCACTGAATCCTTATAAAGACTTAATACTAATCTTCGTCAGGCTAGTGTGTCCTTCATAGGATCAATATTTCGAAAAATCAAAATGTCAAGACCTTATCTTGTTTTATCTTTCACTTTATGCTTTCACTCTTATTTCATATTGAAAACACTTAAAATACTTATTTTATTATGTATAGGTTAAATTCTGATTTCTTTCTTAACTCTAGAGACCTAACGGCAAAATACTCTCTACATTATTAACAATTTCATATATACAAGGTTCATTGTGTAATTTCAGATAAACTTCCAATGCTTTATTTCCAAAATTATCAATGTAAAGTCTCACATTATTGAACATACAATGTTCTACATCAACATTATTAACTAAATAGGGATCTACAGCTATAACGAAGTGAATGGAATAATCTATAAGGATTTAATCATAAATCAGCCTTTGTAGTACACAACTAGGGATTGAACAGTAAAGTTTTACAAAGTTCAAGATCGTCCTGTAATAATACGGAAATTCCTAGAACTCAAGAGTATTATGTATAGGCTCCAAAACACAAATATGATCCATAAAGTAATCCAATTAGGATCAAATGACAGTCCTTGTTGATGACCGATCGATAATTGATCGTCGACTGATCGACAATCTTGTGCTCATCTAGTTGATCGACAACCTTCTGCTCATTTGGCTGATCGATAACCTCCGGAACAACACACCCAATGAACCCATACAAAAACATTGACTACTCTAATGATAGTCACCCTTTTGATGCCTCCAATCCATGTCGGTGGCTGTCACAACTTGCCCGACCTTTTCTCTACCTCGTTGATTTACAAAACCTTAATACACACTAACTCAAAATTATAAATCCCACATACCTTTGTTATCGAAAAAGTTGTTGCCTTTCCGATGTTGGTATATAAACAAGCCTTTTGCAGGTACGTGCTTCTTTCTTTGCTCTCCTCATCTTCTACTGTTGTAGCCAAAGATGTCAAACAAGGCTGGATGAGATGTCTTTTATAGGCATAAATTAGGCTTCCAAGACCATTTGTCTCCTGGCCTTCTCCATTTTCCACTGTTATTTTCTTCTTTCTCTCATTATCTTCCATTACACTCCATGGAAGCCACTTATAAACCTGATTTCTCTCTTCATTGAGCCTTATTATAACAACCTACTCTCTTAAAAGAAATTTCGTCTTCGAAATTTAAAGGAAGGAAAGAAAACTTACCCAAATAACTTAGGGTACTTGGTCCGCATCTCGTCCTTAACTTTCCAAGTAGCCTCCTCAAACTCATGATGTTGCTATTAGACCTTCACCATTATAACAACTTTATTACGAAGATTATGCTCATTAAACTTCACAATCTGCATAAGTTTCTCTTTAAAAGATAAGTCTGCCTGAATCTCTAGAATATTGAATTGATTCATGTGGAACTCATATGGCACGTACTTCCTCTACATTGATACATGGAACACATCATGTAACTTTACATATTGTGGAGGTTGTGTTACTCTATAAGTTTCACATACTTAGGAATCCCATCTATCCTCTGGCTGGTGAGATTCTCAATAAAGCATGATCTGAATTGAATAATTATGACGAATAGATATCCGCTATCTCATATTGATGATTTATTCAATCAATTAACAGGTGTCACTGTGTTCTTAAAAATTGATCTTAGGTCAGGGTATGTAACATCTGTGATTTTTGCACCTTTACAATTGTTCAATTATTTATTTTGATTGAAGGAGCGTGTTCCTGGTGCGTATGTCTAACGGGAATTTGTGGCGTGAGATTTTATCGGTCAATTCAGTAAGTTGTAACTTGGATTTTTAGCATGGTAATTTGGATTCGGACATTTAATTTTATTGTTTGAGGATGAGATGTTATGTGAATCATGGTGGGTAAATTTGAGATATAATTATATATTTATTTTGAATTTGTGGTACAGTGTTGGTAAGCTTTCGTGGCTTGGTCCCTTGTTGAGCCACTTGAATGGTAAGTGGTTGCGTAGTGTGGTTCTGTGCTTGTGCTTTGTTTGTGTGTTGCCGAAGTGGAGTGGTTGGTGGCCATGTGCTTGATGATTGGTGCATGCATGTTTAGGTGGGCAACATACATGTAGTTGCATGCAAGTGTTTTCTTGTCCTATCGATGCACGCATGACGACCTACCTCGGAGTTCCAGCTATTTAAAGGGAAAGCATGCTCAATATTTTGCATCCTTTCCATCGTTTTTCGAGCACAAGTTGAGGATGAGAGAATTCTCTCGTGCTTTCTCAATTCTCTTCCTCCTTTTGTTTCTCCTCTTCTCCTTCCTTTATTCTTCTTGTCACCGCCTTCTACTGTCAGTAATAGAGAGTGAAAGGGAGAGCGTGAGGTCGTGGCCAAGAATTCATGGCTAAGTGTGTGAGTTGTGCTCGTGGTGAGGGTAAGTTCTGGTTGACACTTGAACGATGGTGTAAGCTCGTGTCACAGTCGTGTGAACCTTTGAGTTGGTAGTGGTCGGCCGACGTCGAGAGAACCACCTTATGTGCGTCTAAGAGGTGCACACCCCACTATTTTCTCTTCAATTATGTCTGAAAATGTTGCTTTTATGTTGTTCAGTATGGTTTGAATGTATGGTAGAGATTTCATGATTTTAGGGATTTTTTGGAGGATTTTGCAATGTTTTTCGAATGCCATGGTTACTGTTCACCCAAATGTATATGTTTGCTTTGAACTTTTATATCTTGAGCTATGTATATTGGATTGCTATGATTTTTGTCTCAAATGTTAAAGTACTTCGGTGTCTTTGTTTTGGTAAATTTTGTGAAATTTATGGTTGCATGTGGTGAAACCCGTTGGTGTTCCTAATCCGAGTGATTTTTAGGTTTGCTGCCTTTCTTTCTTGTTTTTGCTTGGGGTTTTTAGGGGTTGGTTGCGGTTCCAACTGTGGATTCGAACTGCGTTTTGCATGCACGGGTTGCTTCCGCATTTTGGGTTTGTTTCAGACCCTGTTTTGTGATTTATGGCTTCATTTTGATTATTTTAACTATTGTTAAATAGTGTGTTGATCTTGTATGTAATCTTATGTTATAAAAATGTTTTTGATGAAAATGTGGAAATGATTTCAAAATGAGTCTTTTGTGGTTTTGTAGTGGATCAACAAATCAAAGAGTCGTGTTGTCGAGACCAGGAAATGTGACGATATTCTTAGGTGGTCAAGCACGTTGCCTATATTAAGGTTTTGAGACCAAGAGGTTGTAGTTACGTGTTCGACGGATCTTGGGGTATGACGCTCTTAAATCGTCGTTCACAAGATTACGGTTGAGGTCCATAAGTTGAGGTGTTGTCCAAATCTGGAGGTATAGTGACAACGGACCCATAGGATATAAAACCTCCTAATCGCTCTCGATGTTGAAGATCCAAGGTGTTAATTCATACCTGATGGTATAGTGACAACGGATCTAGGGGGTGTAAAATCCTTATGTAACTAGACATGATACCCTGATTGCTATAGGTATCGATACTTACGTGTGCTATATGAGCCTAGGGGTGAGGAGTCTTTGATTATTCAGAGCATTATGATCGAAACAAGGACGTCGAGAGGGTGCATCCTATGGTGTGTCCTGAGAGAGGATAACTTGCTTGAGAAGAGGTGAGTGGCTTTTCTAAGGAGAGTTAACCTTGTAAGGTATTGCGGAGAGGCGAGACGTCAGGATAGACATGCTATTCCACAAGATGGTATGTTCGTGGAAGTGTAGTGGCACTTTGGCAGCTGTTTGTGAGTCAGAATTGGTTTTTTGATGTCGGGCAACGCAACTCAGTGTGGTTTTTATGCTTGTGTGGCTCGTGGTTTTGGCCTGTGTGGCCTTACAGTTTGTTTTGTCGATGTGACTTGTGGTTTTCACAAGAGTGGTTTGGTGTTTTTGCTAGTCAGGTGCTGTAGTTTTGCTGAGTGTTTCGCCTAGTGTGGCCCGAGGTTTTTGAGGTGTCGCTTCAAAATTTTGGCATTCTCTCATGTTTTCGAAACTTTTACCGTGGTGGTGATTTCTGTAAAAGGTTTTCAAAATGTGGTTTTGATTTGATTGATTTTATTAAGTTTCTCGCTTTCGATTTTTACGCAGGATGTGTATTAGGTGACTTATATTGGTCACTCATGTGAATATTTTTTTGTTTTTAGTTGCAAGTGCAGATGAGTAGTAGACTTTCTCATTAATGCATATAGTTGGAGTCCCCTAGCCGTCTACTACAGATTCCTAAATAGATAGTTCTTTATTAGCCTTTAAGATGTTTTTTGATTAAGTATTTTCTTGTGTTTAATTCTATATAGGCTAATAACTTTGGGGGTAGTGATGTGGGTTGTTACAGGATACCATCGATTTAGAGTTAAGGATGAGGATATACTCAAAACTGCTTTTAAATTACGTTATGAACATTATAAATTTAAGGTCATGTCTTTTGGATTGACTGATGCACTAACAACTTTTATGGATACTATAAATAAGGTGTTCAAGATTTTCTTGGATAAGTTTGTGATAGTGTTTGTTAAATGTAAGAGAACAATAAAAAGTCTTATTTCTTAATAATATGTGTTACATATATGTAAAGTTTACCCCTTACATGAATATTCATATATTATATATCCATATGAGAGATAATCATATATCTAAAGGTATATAACTAACACTAATACTCTTTTTCAAGTAGAAGCATAGATATTAACTATATCCAATTTATTACATAAAGAGTCAAAAATCCCAACACTTAATCTTTTGTAAATATATCGGCCAACTGCTTTGTAGACTGAGTATAAGGTGTGTAAAGAACTCCTTTCATAACTATATCACGCACGTAATAATAGTTTACTTCAATATGTTTAGTGTGTTCATGAAAATTGGGATTATTTGTAATAAAAATTGCTGTCTGATTGTCGCAATGCATAAATATAAGTGCCTTTATTGGAAAAGTAAGCTCTAACAAGAGAGATTTAGTCAAACCATTTCACATACTCTATGAGCCATGGAATAATACTTTTCATCTACAATGGGTTTTGATACAACATTCTGTTTTTTACTCCTAAAGTTATAAGATTCCCATCAACATAAGTACAGTAATTCGATGTAGATTTTCTATCACCCTTGTTTTTAACATAACTAGAATCAGAATAAGTTTCAACATCTAGATTTTCATTATTGTTATAGATCATTCCTCGTCTTGCTGAAGGCACCTAGTCAATGCACCTCCTAAGTTTCATGCATGAATGAAGAAGTCCAACTGCATAGGAAATATTTGGACGTGACACTGTTAAGTAAATTAGCTTCCCAATCAATTGTTTATATCTCTCAGCATTCTCATATATACCTATAGAATTATTTTAAAAGTCTTGAATCTAGTTAATAGGCGTACTTTCAGACTTGTATCGTATGAAACCTGTCTTTTGAAGAAGATCTAGAGTATATTTTCTCTAAGACAGTACCATATTTCCTTTGGCATTGGCCAACTCAATTCTCATAAAGTATTTAAGATGATCCATATCTTTACTAGTAAAATATTGTTGTAGATACTGTTTAGTGTTCCTGATGCCTTAGTGTTATTGCTTGTAATGATAATATCATCAATAGATATCGTCAACAATATACACTCATTAGTATTATGTCTAATGAACATCGAATGGTTCATAGCACATCTTTTGAAGCCAAATTACATCACTACTTTGCTAAATTTGTCAAACTATGTCCTGAGACTCTATTTAAGGCTATATATAGCCTTTCTAAGAAGACACACATTATTCTTTCATTGAGTAACATATCTTGGAGATTGTTCTATGTAGATCTGTTCTATTAAATCGCCATACAGGAAAGTATTTTTCACATCGAGTTGATATATATCTCATGACTTATTTATAGCAATAGATAAGAACATCCTGATAGAATTAAGTCAAGCCACTGGTGAAAAGGTCTTCTTATAATCAATGTCATAGGACAATGTGAATCCAGGAGCCACCAACTGTGCTTTATATCTGTCCATTGATTCATTAATCGTGTACTTGATCGTGAATATCCATCGATAACTAAGTATACTAGTCTCTTCAGGTCGAAGAAGTAGATCTTAAGTGCTACTAGATGTTATAGCCTGCATTTCCTTATTCATGGTTGCCTTTTAATATGGTAAGAGAAGTGCTTCTCGATAGTTTTTAGGTATGGACTCTGAGGAAATAGATAAGGCAAATTGACAAAAAGATGGGTGAAGCATAGGTAACAAAGTTTGAAATAGGATGAGTAGTGGAAGATCGAGTACTCTTTCGTAGAACAATGAGTATATTCTGGAGGTGGAGGATCTGTGTAGGGAGGCGACGACTGAGGCTGAATTGGTAGATGCGTATATTATCGTCGATGATAGACTTGTAGTAGTTGAGTCATCCATTCCTACAATGATTCCCTGTTATGCACAATCTCAATAGGCTTGGGAATAGGTGTATTGCCAGGTGAGGTAAGAGATGCCATAGGATCAAAATATGATTAAGATTTCCAAAAAGTAACATCTGCACATACAAAAAAACAATGATTGGGAGGATGATAGCAACAATAGCCCTTTTGAATTTTAGATTATCCTACAAACACACATCGAATCGATCGATGGTCTAATTTGTCAAGGCATGGACTGAGATCTTGGACATATACTACACATCCAAACACTTTTGGTGGAAGACTGAATAACTCTTTATTTGGACACAAATATCGTAAAGGAATCTCACAATCAAGAGACACAGAAGACATCCTATTAATAAGTTATGTGGTAGTTAGGATAATATTAGACCAAAAAGACTTGGGAACACTCATCTGCAACAAAATGGTGCGGATGACGTCAAGTATATGGCGATGCTTACATTCGACCTTTCCATTTTACTGAGAAATATTTGGACATGAGACCTAATGATGAATTTCCAAAGAGATACAATAATATTGGATATCATTCTGAACAAATTCTAAGGCATTGTCAGTGCAAAAGACCTTTGAAGTAAACTAACGATCTCCACAACACTTTGTTTATTGTTTGAGTTTGGTCATGCACTATTACCATTGTTGCACATGAATATACTTATTTTTTCTCTTTGCCCAACTTAGACCACCATAATTATCTAAAATGTGAGGTAAATATTTGAAACCCCTTGTACGACCCAATTGTTTTGCAAGTTCTCAAAATAGAATGCAATTGTCGAGTCCTTTTTAATGGAAAGAAAGGGTGAACTTAATGATCCAAAGAACGAGTTCATGTTTGAAAAATTGCTACTAAAATGGATGTTAGGATAGTTATGACAATGGAAATTAGCAAAGGAAGTCAGCACAATAGAATTTACATTAATTGAAGTTTATTTGAAGTGTCGGTAAAATATCCTCATAAGCATCAAAATCAGCATTGACATTAAGTGCTGAATCACCCTATTTTTCTAGGAGAAAAGCATGTCATGCACATGGACTTGTCGGAGCCATAGTTTTTTGAATGGCTTTTGGAACAACTATTTTTTGGGGACAAGTTTTTAAGAAGTTATATTTTAATTAATAAGTTGGGAATGGCTTTTCCAACTTGTTGATCAACTTCCTTGTCGACTTCTCTTATTTGTCAGTTATTATGGTTTGACCATCCAGTATTTCTTTGGGGTGTTCGTATTTCTATCAATAAATAGCAGATAAAGTTTTTTCTTGTTCCTCTGCATATAATTGAGACAACCATTGTGGTTTAGGATCTGAGCTAGTTCAGTCCATCCTGTCACTTGGACAGTTAATGTAGATGCCTCTGTTTATTTTCATTTTTTGTTTGTTAGCTTTGTAGTTTGTTTTCTGCTATCTTCCCTACATAGAAATTTGTGTACCTCTATCATGCCATTTTAGGACATTGCAAGTGAACACCCCGAGAGATTCTTTATAGCTGAAATTGTTAGAGAGAAAATTTTCTTGCAGTATCGGGATGAAATCCCGTATGCTTGTCAGGTATGAATATGTAGCTCATACATACTGTATTATGTTTTCGTCAAACCAAATGTTCCAAGAATGACTTGCTCCCTATTCCTGCAGGTTAACGTGGTCAATTACATTACCAGGCCTACCTCAAAAGACTATGTAGTTGTTGAGATTGTTGTTGAAAAAGAAACACAAAAAGTCATCCTCATTGGGAAAGTATGTCATCTCCTTTGTGTAATTTTTTTATACCTCTTGCTATTTGCCTGTATTTGTCTTGTTTAATAAACATAGGGAACATCAGACCAACAGATAGGCAGAGTCCATGCCACGAGATTACTCTTTCTTTGGTTCTACCTTCGAATATCCTTAGCTGGGTTTCCTTGGTCTTCAATGAAGTTTCCATTCTACTTCTAGAAGAAACATAGGGGATTTTGGTACTAGTATTAATGTATGCATTCAGTTTACTGTGTATCGGGTCACGATGTCCATTTCTGCATCGAATGTGATCCGACATGCTACCAACTGCATAGGCAAATGAAAATAAACAAGTAACCTCCTCTGTGTTTACATGCATAAGTCTTTGTATCTGCGTTTACTAATGTATTTTTTTGACACTAACTACACATTATCATTGAACAGAACACTGATCATGGCATTCAATCCCTTGCTTCTGACATTTATCTATTTCTTTTGATCAATCAGGAAGGAAAGGCTCTGAAGTTATTGGCAACAGCTGCAAGGCTTGATATTGAAGATTTTCTTCAAAAGAAAGTCTTCCTTAAGGTACTTTGGTTAAGTTTGTTTTTTAGTTGTCTCTTCCACGATAATGTATTTTTTTCACAGCTTGTTTACTTGTCAAATTTCGATGGGTGTATCATACAATGAGCAGGTAGAAGTGAAGGTAAAAGAAAACTGGCGGCAAGACGAAGGCCTTCTGAAACACTATGGTTACAGTGGTCAGATTCGTGTTTTGTGAAATGAAATCCTATTCTTTTTCCTTTTTACTTCTTACCAATTTTAGAAAGAAAACGCAGGATATTGCTTTAATTTGCACTCTTTGTCTTTTTCTAGTTGTTTGTGTGATGTCCATGCGTACACATATTCAACATGATCACAGGAATTGGCAGCAATTTGTGGTGCAATAACCTCCAGCAACGTCTCCTCGATCTTTCTGTTTGGTACTCGTCTATGCGGTAATCTATGGTTATTTGGTGGATCAACATTGAATTCCAGTCTTTGGTTTCTTTTTAATCTACGAAGTTGAAGGTGGTAGTCACCTGTACCCCAAGTCTAGACTAGACAGAATCCCTAGTGCAGTGCTTTACTTTTAGGCTTTAGTTTTGTGGGCTACCTAGTATTCGGCTTCCGGTATAGTAAGTAAAGCATCAATTTAAGGAGACATCAATCCTACACCTTTCTAGATATCATTTAGGCGTAGATTATAGCATCGATTAACTTGGGCTTTGCAGTTGGATGATTGAGTAGAATAATTGGGCAGTGGTGCACGGCTTGTTACAGTGGAACCCAGATTGTGTTGTTGAGGCCACATGGATGCCTTATGATCGGTATGTTAAACTGTTCTCAGAATGGTCGACCTTGAGTTAAAGGTTTGTTTTGTGGGTTAGAGAGTTGATACAGGTGGAAGACGTTGACGGTTGAAAGCTGGATGCGTGACGGAAGGAGGGGGTTATTAGGTAGTTGGTAGTACTGTTAGGTAGTTGAATCTGTTGCGGTGGTCTGGGAAGAATGACAAGATTTGTGCCACGTGGATGGTTTAGATAATGTTGTAATTTGTATAAATTCTCTAATTGATAAAAATAAAATGGTAAAGAAAGATTAGACCCAATTCTTGTCACATGATGGTTTCCGCTCTCGTCGGAAAGCTGGGATTCTACTCGATTCTCTTGAACCACAAACATCATACAAGAAAAAGTGTGGCTTCTTTTCACAGAAACAGTTTTCACTATAAAAAGGTAAATAAATGCACGGGATCGAATCAAACATTCTCAAAATTAAATGAACGTTGAGAATATTCCTTGTCAGTTTTAAATCCTGAACACATGTATAATAATAATTGCAGAACGTCAAAGGTAGCTAACTTGCATGTCATGGTGTCAGCTTTGGGCCTATTTTGAGCTCGCTTGCACCATTTGTTTTAGTTGAGATCTTCTCTTCACTTGTTAGGTGCGTCCAATCATCCTTCCATCAGATTACTCCAGTATGATCTTACTGACTTGTATTCATGGTAATCATGTACCATCAACGGTCTTATTTCTTTTTTGTTTGCAAATAAGCGTCTATAACGCATGGCAACACATAACTATGCAAATACATCAGGCAAGTTCATGTTGATTTAGCATCAGTTTGCCAGATAATGACTCTCATCATCACTAACAGAAATTAAAATGGCCTGAAGGGTAAGAAAGTTGCCATCATATCGGAGTTGTGTCAATTCATGGAAATCGACTTGTATTGCCTCATCGTGTTTGCAATAGCTTGTTCTACTGGCAATCTCTCCATGCTAGATGCTCCATAGAATCCATGCACTCCTCTGGTGTTCTTCAGTATGAACTCTGCCTCCTTTGGACCTGAGATGGGACCTGAAAGATAATTCAAATGCATTACTCCTTTCTGTTTTATTTTCTCTCAGGGTTGTAAGTTGAATTAATGAAGCAATTTGATGGTTAAGTCCTGGAAGTGGTACCTCCATGGCACAGAACAATGACACCAGGATTGATACTTAATGCAGCATCAGCAATAGCTTGGACATGGCCAACACAGTCCTCCAAGCTGACGGTTGTTTTTGCACCAATGGAACCTGACGTGGTTAGACCCATGTGTGCCACAATAATATCAGCACCAGCTTCCGCCATTGCAGTGGATTCAACTTCGTTGAAAGCATAAGGTGTGGTCAAAAGGCCAAGGCTATGAGCTTTTCTTATCATTTCAACCTCCAACCTGAGAAACATTAATAATAACGTGCTTGTGAGCTCCACGGTATAATTGTACAGGGAGAAGAGATTAAATTGAAAGTTCAGAGCCTACCCATATCCCATGCCCGTCTCTTCAATATTTTGACGGAAATTGCCATCAAAGAGTCCAACAGTAGGAAAATTCTGCACCCCAGAAAACCCAATTGCTTCCAGCTGCTTAATGAAATTATCCATTTGTCGAAATGGATCGGTACCGCATACTCCGGCAAGAACAGGTACATCCTTCACCACCTGTATATGTCAAAGATCACGATCAATCAGGATAAAATATATACACACAGTACTGGAAGCTTGACACAAGATTTCTCTCTCTCTCTCTCTCTCTCTCTCTCTTCTTCTGTTTACATCCATTGTGCTCGAAATCTAGGTTCTTTTTGTCATGAAGCACGCAGAACACATCCAATAAATATTCACAAGTTGAACAGAAAATACAAAATGGAGAAAACAAAGCATCTACATTTGCTCCATTGTGTAAATTGTTCAGTGATTTGAGGTTCCTTTTTAAAAGCAATAGCACTCACCGGCAACACTTCATTGGCCATTTCAAGTACGACTGCATTTGCATCTGCAAAAGGCAAGAGTCCAGCCAATGAACCTCTTCCAGCCATCCGAAACCGACCAGAGTTGTATAACACTATCAGATCCACACCACCTATCTCCTCAAATTTTGCAGATATACCTGTCCCTGCACCTGCGCCTATAATAGGTTGCCTCTTGTCTATTTGTGCCCTCAATCGCTGCATAATCATATGTGTTCTCTGCAGAGCTTCTGTTACAATAATCAATGGTAAGAAGCTACTTGATATAGAACAGAAAATAAATAACTTTCTTCTCAAAACTCAAGATCTGCTTTCTAAAAAAAACATGGATAGTGCTTAACCACGAGTCCATGGAAACAAATATGAGAAATTTTACATCCAAAAAAGAAAATTTCAGTAGAGGTGTGTCAGTTTATATTGATTTGCAATCGATTCTCTTAATTTTAGAGGAAACTCTCCCATAAATTCTGAGTTTAATAAAAAAAAAACCTTGAAGAATTTGGTATACATCCTTCATGTTTGGTGGACATTTACAATCATGCTCTAAAATTAACCCTTGGTGATATCCAAACAGAAGTGATCTTGCCCCCTTTCTGATGTCACAGTGTCATGCACAATAGTATTAGTGTAAGATCTTCCTCGTGTTTATTCCAAAGGATTCTAAGATTGCGTTTGGAAATGTTTTTTTTACATAATTTATTAAAAAAAATAATTTTTTATTAACTTGTATTTTTTATAGTTTTTATAAAATAAAGAAAAATTTATTTAATTTATGTATTCAATAAATACTTATTAGTTAATCAAAGGATTATATTGTCTTTGCTATTGTCACTAATTGTCGTTCACTCGTCGTCGCATCATTGTCGTCCGTCGTCGTTGACCACCATTGTCATTGTTGTCTGTCGTATTTTCCGTTGCTGTCGTCGTTGACCACCATTGCCGCCATCATCGTCGATCACCACCACCATCACTGTCATCGATCACCACCATCGCCGCCACAAGTCGTCGACCACCACCGTCGTAGCCATTGTAGGCCATGACCACCACCGTCGTTACAAGCCACCACCATTGTCACCCTCGATGTCTACCACCATCGCTGCCATCACCGACCACTACCACCGTAGCTACTGTTGTGGATCATTGACCATCACCGCCGCCACCAACAACCACCACCGCTATCGTCATTGGTCACTACCATCGCCGTTGTCGTCAACTACCACCACCATCACCGTCGTCATCGGCCACCACAACCACAACTTTCGTCGGCCACCATCGTCGATTACCACAATCGTTGCTTGCCACCACAACTACCATCGTCGTCGTATCTTAGTTCATGTTGTAAATAAATTCAACTTCTAAAGATATCATTGGAAAAATTATGATTAATATTCATAGTTTTTAAAAAAACTAACATCAATTAGCTTTTCTAAAAGTTATCTTAATAACTTAAAATGAATTAAAAAGTTACAGACAGTTTTTTTTTGAAAAAATTCGATAAACTGACTTGATTGGAAACACTTATTAAACAATAAACACTTAACATAATAAACTAGTGTAAAAAATCATTGCTACTACATCACTTGGGCAGGGAAGGTATGCTACAGACAGGAAAGCATTTGTTAAAGGCTTCGAGATATGATTCTATCAGGAGAGATATGGGTGAGCTTCTTAGGAAGGTATGCTACTATAGTTGACCGGTGATAATCACTCGGGCAGGGCTCGGCCAACTTTGAAGATAGCTTAGAGAAATAACTAGTGTGAAGTGCAGTCCAGCCTGTGCTGATTTGAGTGTGGCTCAATGTTCTAATGGCCTGGGCGGGTGCGTCAAAGACGTCTGCTTTGGACGGAAGTTGCTGTCCGATCGGTATGACCGTAGATGGGCTTACTCAAAATGCTGAGTTACTTTGTGAGGTCATTTCAATGAAGTTTCTAGGCTTTTGACCCTTCTTGCCAGTTCAGGCCCAATCGGGGCCGAATTCACGGACTACGCAGGCTTTTCACCTTTCTGCATCATCAAGAAGGCTTCTTTTTCTCCCTTCGTATGTATTATCAATTGCAGCTATTGTATGTGAATGCCAGCCATAACAACCAAAAACATGAAAAATTTACTGCTTAATATTTATGGATCAACTGCCCACTTGAAAAAGTCTGATTGTTGATTTCCTTTGTTAAGTTGAACATACCGAGCTACTTTTAGCCGGCCTGACATATAAGTGAGAATGGAAGCAACACAAAACAGTCTTTAATTGAACAAACTCACAAAATCAGTGATTTGCGGAGAAGAGAATAATTGTTCTTAGATAGCTAAAGACCTGAACTGGATATTGTTAGCATTTTGTGAACTTCAGATCACAAAATGTATGCATAAAGAAAGATATACCTTCTCTTGCATCAGGAAAATAAACTGGATTGTACAAATTGCCTCCGCAGTTTGACAAAATTGTCAGTGGGGCCTTTTCTTCAGTATGATGTGCTTGATTTTGCTTGAGAGAAGCACCATGTTGGGCCCTCTCACGGCTAAAGTGTTTATTATTCAATTCAATGAATGTGTCAACCAACAGGTCTGCAAATTTAGGATCATTAATATGGTACGGAAATTTCTTCACCTGCAAAATAATAACATAAAAAAATTTGTTTTGCAATTCTTATGCATAGTTAAGATGGTAACGAATATAAACAAAAGGTGAACCTGGCATTGATCTTTTTTCTCAATAAGTTTGTCTAGTTCATCAATGAGAGCAGCAGTAGCTTCTGGACCATAGAAAGGCTTTCCAGGTGCATCTAATGCAGACACACCCTTCTGTGGCAGGCAGACACAAATTTCTGAAGATGAATTATTTAATTTATTTGCTATGAATCTAGCAAACTCCTTGTTTTCATCCACAGTGGTTCTCATCAGTGAAACCTGCAAGGGATTGAAATTACAATGGTCCAGACTTCTAACCTTAAAAGCCATTCTACATGAGAAATGTTTTCCAAAATCGTTGTATATCTACCATATGTCCATGGTTCGTATTTTATCCACACAAACACGGCAGACAAACAAGATAAAACTCTTGTTGACAATAATTTATTTTCGTCCAAGATAATATTCTTGTTGACATGTAGACTGAAGTTATTCTTTGCGTAAGAATGTAGATTGCAAAATCTCATGATGTAAATCACTAAAGTTAACGAACCATGAAAATTTTCAATTGAACAATTTTGCCCAAAGATCAAGCTTCTTAGCTTGCATAGATATTTTATAATTTAACACAACTTTGTCAAATAACGTTAATGAAAAAACATGTACGTTACATTTTTAATATCTGTGTGTGCTTCTTGTGTACTTTCAGATGGCATGTGAAGCCAATAAGCTTACTTTTATAACATCAACTTGCAGAACCATAGGAATTAAAATGTGCTTAGACATAAAAAACTCCTTAACAAATAATAGCAATTTCATTGTTTACAGTATTCATTTTGTTTAATTTCTTGCATTTAAATTAATTTGACTGGTATTTTTATTTTTCTACCACACTCTTTTGTAACATGACCAAATATAAAAATGTATTGAGATACATGTATTTATCAGTTTATCCCCCTCCCTTCACACAAGATAACTGTTGTCTGGTTCTTATCCTGTTGACATCCAATCATAATAGTCATGCATCTTACATAATAAATGAGCCTTCCAGAGATCAAAGTTAAGGTACATTAGCACATGCCATGGAAGAGTGAAACAGAGAAACCCCTAGAAATATTTTATGTATAATTTAATTATAGCAATTGCTAATATCTGGTTGTATTAGTAATTCATTTCCTTACCAATGACTTTGAAATTAAATGTTTGTTATCGATTGTCTTATTAAGATCTCTGCATTCAAAGAGGATGTAAGAGTTTTATGATACCTCCCTATCTAAAATCATAAGCTGGAATAATCAATGGTTCCACATGATAAATAACATCATGCTATAATGGTTTACTAGGATGTTAAGTTAGATGGTTAGAATGAATTAGATGTCACAATGGTATCCAAAAGGGAAGCCATGTGTGAAAATAAACTAGAGAGCACTTAGGAGGAATGCCTTTTCTTTTATCTGAAACTATATGAGTCTCACATTGTAACGCAAAATAAATATAACTATTAGATCTAAGATGTGCGTGCATCCATAAGAACAAAGTGTAGATAGGTTCACTAATGAGATCCTGAGAGAATAAATTAAAAAACTCTATGCAATAGTAGTAGAGAATACAGTAAAGATGAAGTATGAATGTTAGAGGTGTTTGGAAAGGTTTTTGCCATGATTCCATTAAGAGTTCATCTTGTCTGCTCTAAATTTTTTACTAAAAATAAGAGGTGATTGGAAACGCGGTAATTACCAACAGATTACTAAAAAAGGGCATTCTGGAAGAAAATATAAACTAAAAGAAGTGATGCAAGACAGAAGAATTAAAAAAACCTGCTCATTGTGTATGTGAATCTTTCTACTCTGAAATTCAGAAGGTATTGTATGTTTAGCTCCAAAATTCACCATGTCCAAGGCTCCTACACTGAGGACTAGAGGAACCTTCTTTTCGATGATGGCATCAAATCGAGAATCGTCGCATGCCATAACACCACCAACTACATAATCTGCAACTTCTGTCGTTGTGATATCCAAAACACCCTACAAAAGCCCAATGGATCAACATCATGATTCGAAATTAGAATAACACAATACATAATGCATCCAGTGGATGAATTGTTTTCTCATTATTAAGAAACATTTAACGGAACAGATTTGAATAGAACATAAACCCTTTTCCAGAGGATCAGTTGTTTATTGTGTTGCAACGGTTTGTTTTGATTTCCATCATGCTTATTGATGACAACCAGATCGTTTTTGGAAGTGATATGTTTACTGAAATGAATTATTAAGGTAACTAATTGTGGACCAAAAACAAAAGGGTAGACAACGGAAGTATTGCCGAGGTCAAACAGAGGTGAACGTACCTGTATGAATCCGGCCCTGACAAGATCTTCCATCGCTCTGCCACCAACACCAGTGGCATGGAAGACGAGCGTCTCGAAACCTTCCTTCTCCAATCTGTCCTTGACGGCACTCACGCAAGCAGTCGTGACTCCAAACATGGTCAAGCCAACGGTGGCGGGCTTACCGTGAGCAGCAACAGCAAGAGAAGATGGAGTCCTAGACGAAGTTGCCAATACCATCCCGGAAGCAGCGGCTGCAGCGTTAGAGAAGACGGTCCTGCTGACACTGTTGAGCCCGCAGACATCCACAACAGACGGGAAGAGGACCAGGTCAGAGGTTCCAACGTAAGGCTGAGTGTGGCCGCTGGCCACAGTGGAGACGATGAGCTTGGGGATACCGAGTGG
>JAMKQA010249273.1:0-37522 GCA_024699735.1 Posidonia australis | reverse complement strand
AACCAAGGTTGAAAAGATTTTCTTCAATCATTTCGTGATACGATTTGGTCTTCTTCTCCGACGAGTTGATCTTACTGTTTGGGCGATATTTTCATCAATGATATTTGTTTGAACAGAGTTTCTCAATTGGAAGGGAAATATTTAGGGTTTCTGTATAGAGGGAATGTACCTTTGTACGATCGCTTCTCTTCAACGTAGGGGGCTATTCGAGGAAGAAGATCCACTGTCCAGCGGCTGTGCCGTAGAGGTTCCGTGGAGGTGTCGTAGAGGTGCCGTAGGAGGGAAGAGCCCTGTTACAATGGTGTCGCAGAAATTTTCGGAGAGAGGGAAGAGGAGAAATGTGTTTCCAACGAAGAGGATGCAACTGTTGCTCGGACTGCTATTGACGAGAAAGGAAACTACCGCACGCAAATGTTTAATATCTCTAGCGGGAATCGTGCAAGTTTCTTTTTTAGTTTTTTTGGAAATTTTTTGAAATAATAACTGAAAGATGGTTTTGCTTTGGGTGGTTTTTGGTTTTGTAAATTATGGAGATTTGATGGATGGTCAGGATTTGATCTTATAATAGGGTTGTATTGAGAGAGGTTGTAGGAGATCTATACTCTATATATATATATATATATAATATCATTTACAAGGATCACGAAGTACTATCAGGTACCCCAAATATGTACAAGCAAATACAAGAAGAGCAACAATGCAACAAGAAACACCCTAGGACTTCAAGCTCAAAATGCCAACAAAAAAGTCCCAGATTAACTCCAACGTACAAGCCGTGTGATGGTCATCAAAAAGCAAGGCATTCCTCTCCTACCAGATAAAGTAAATGAGAGCTTCCAAGAGAAGCAACGCCCTCTACCTAAGATGCCAATAGTAAGACCAGATATGCGCAACCAATTGTCGGGACAAGCAAAGAAGAGGTGGCCAAGATCCTCATAAGCGAAGTAATAGAGGACGCATAGAGAAACCACATATAATCCTAATCGTCGCACATGATCCTACGTCTTCAATCTTGCATGAAGCACGAGCCACATAAGAAAAGCATGGCTCGGGATGCAACCAAGAAAGTAGGTAGTAAAAGGCCAACAAACAAGAGCAGCCTACCCACGAACAACATCCTAGGCACATCGAATGCGACGAGAACACCCCAAGGGAATGAGGAAGCCACCACAAGGGGGGAACAAAGACCAGTGGAAACATAATATGCTGGAGATAAATGAAGCCCCTCCAAACCCAAGAAGGTTGTTGAGCCAACGACGCAGTCCAGAAGGTATAATGCTGTAAGTAGTTCACAGTCATCCAATGAACCCACACAACTACCCGACCGGAGACCCAACTGCCAAATACACTTGAGGATCCCAATGGTATTAGACTCACCAGGCCAATGAACACCAAGTTCCCCCTTGCTCCAAGGCCGACAGCAAACATCCCCAACTCACGGCCAACACATGCCCCTCCTTCCAAAGGAAATGAATGAACAAGGACTCAATCTCTGTAATGGCAACAGTCGGCAACTTGAAAACTGATACCCAATAAAGAAGGGGCGAATCAAGGACAGATCAGATCAACTGGCATCTCCTAGCCATCGCCAAGAACTTAATGCCTCCATCCAGCCAACCATATCTTGGAAAGCAACGGAACACAATGGTCCTTAGAAAGCCTCTTCAAAATCAATGAAAGACCCAAATAAACCAAAGGAAAGAAGCTCTCAGTAATGCCCAATATGTGAAGAATAGCCCCTTTATCCATGGGGATGCCACCAAATACCATTGCGCTCTTCCCAATATTAACCATCATCCCTGAGACCCGAGAAAACATGGAAAGAACTGTCTGAAAGCCCGTGGCATTATCCACAGATGCCTCGCCAAACAACATGAGATCATTAGCAAATAATACATTGGACACTTGCACACTACCATGCCAGAGAGGAGTCACCATCCCATCCACAATAGCTAGGTTCATGAGTTGGGAAAAGTCTCCATAACCAAAACAAATAAGAATGGAGCAATAGGATCACCTTGATAGAGACCATTATGTGCCTAAAAAGGAGGAGATAGCCACCCAATCACAATAATAGAAAATGTGGACCGAGCCATCGACGCCACAAGCCTCCGCTAGTGAGCATTACACCCCATTTGATGAGAACACCATTAAGAAAATCCCAACTAACAGAGTCATACACTTTAGCCAAGTCAACTTTACGTTGCAAATTAGATTATCCCCTTGGTAAATGGAAATAGCTAACAAGGTCATGCACCAACAGAACTACGTCAATAATGGTCCTCCTTGGAACAAAAACATGTTGTGATGCCCCAACTAATCTCGAGAGAAGCAACTTAAGCCTTTCAACAAGGAGCCTAAAATTTATGCTATATAACACATTGCACAATGAAATTGGCCTGTAATCAACAAATGTAGTTGGTGAGGAGGTCGTCGAAAGCAACTTCAAACATTTGCAATTCACAGATTCAAGAAGCTTGCTAGTCTGAATGAAATTATTGACCGCACAAAGGAGATCAACCTTGATCACATCCCAAGTAGCAAGGAAAAAACAAAAAAGTGTACCCATCTGGCCTCGGTGCCTTATCCATGCTCATACTCCAAACAATGCACTGTAGCTCCTCAAGAGAAGCCACTGCCATCAAGTTTTGATTGTCCTCCACAGAAACTATCTTCTAGAAGAGATTAGGAGGCAAAGGTTGAGAAACTCTCCTTGCCCCCAAAATTGTTTGGAAATAAGAACGAGCTTCATTCAAAAGTTGATCATCCCTTAAAGAATAGCCTTGAGCATCCCTCAAATTCCTCAATTCATTCCGAGCATGGAGAATCAATAGTGACTGGTGAAAAAAATCAAGAATTAGAATCCCAAGCTTTCAACCACAGGACCCACGACTACTGCCTCAAAACTTTTTCCTCGTGATCCAACGTAGATTCCAAACGACGTCAGAGTACAGCCTCCCTAGTGCACAAGTCACTGATCACATCTAGCCATCCATGACTAGAGTCAGGTACCACCACATCCTGAATCTTCCAAACAACAACATGGATCTAATCCATCAATTAAGCCACCTCCTGTGAAGCATCATCGAGGGAACCCCGAGTCCACCGAGCAAGACACCTCTGAGTAAGAGCTATCTTTCGAACAAATTGAAACATAGTCGTAACATCAACAAAATAGGATGACGGCTGGATAACCAGTCCAATGATTGAAAAACTTGAAAGTCTTCAACGTGCACAATCTTCTCACATCGACAGAAATCTCAAGTAGAGCATGATCACAAGCTTGTTGTTCCCCAAGGAACCCGTAACTAACTATAAGGGAATACAGAGAACCAATCCTCCGAGATGAAGCACCAGTCCAACCTAGAGTGCACCAGTGAATGATCCCACAAACCAAACCAAGTAAACAAACCTACATTCATAGGTAATTCCACCAGAGTTTCATAGTCAACCTAGTCATTAAACAAGTCAAGCACAAAGGGAATGGGAGATGCACGTCCCTCATGCTCCACAGGATGCCTAACACAATTAAATTCTCCACACACCATCCATGGCAAACCAAAGCAATCACCCAGTAAGGACGTCCACAATGGAGCCCGATCATGGGGGCTATTCCAAGCATAGACCATCGACAACTTGAAAACCTTGCCTCCCCAATCAACATGAAAAGAAATAGCCCGCTTTGACTACCCATTTTTCTGAAGTGATAAAGTAGTTGGAGACCAAAGAACGAGGACCCTACCCCCCAAAGCACATTTCAAATTGTGATGAAAAGATGCACCAGGCCAAACAAAATCTACAAACCTCAAAATAGCCTCTTTTGTCTTCAACTTATGCTCCATCAAACACACAATATCAAAAGTACCTTTACCGATCTTGTCTGCAAGCATAACTCCACGACCACTCGAGCTAGCCCCATGAACATTCCAAAAGAGAACCCTCATTTCGAACAGGAGAGATTAGGTGGATCATCAGCATCCCTATAACATCTCGATCCCGGGCGCGCTACTAAATCACAGTATCGTAAGCATAATCACACTAATTACAGAAACATTAAACAACTGTAACTAAGGCTCACCTTCAGGATCTCAATGTACAGCTAGAAGCTCCGACTCCTGCACCAGAACTCGGCTGCACGCAATCTGCACCTGAAAACCAAATAAGCACGCATGAGTGTCATCTAAGTCACCAAGTACGTGCCCCAAACACAGAAACACAAAATCTCTGGAAAACCATTAAAACTCCGCTTTTAATTTCAAAGTTGGTTTTCTTTTGAAAGTCCTCTTTTCTTTTTATTGGAAATCACTTGGGAATTCAATCCCAAATTCATGCTCTTTCAAAAGCCATGTTTCTTTTCTTTTCTCAAAACATTTGGAAACTCATTCCGAAACCACATTCTCTTTCAAAAACACACCTTTGCATTTTCTTTTAAAACCTTTGGCATTCATTTTCCAACACATCCTTTTCAATACTTGGGATTTCTTCCCAAAATCACACTTTCAAATTCACATTTCTGACCAGATCCAACCTAAAACACAATGCCTCTCATGCTCAAAACCAAATCATAAATACAGGCTGGTAACTGGTTAAAACATCATCATTATTCCACTTTAGGATTTTAGGACTATTTCATAAGTCCAATCCTGACCAAATCACATTTCTTTTTCTTTATTCATTTCCACTTTTCTTTACTGTTGTAACCTTGATCAGGGGTAACCAGGCGCACAAGCAGTAGGCGAGGACATCCTTTCCCCTATCTTCCTACACTACCGTAGTGAAATTCCCCGTGCGGGATGTCACCGCCCCAGCCAACCGGCCTCAATTCCTTTTCATGTATGCACGGGGATACGTCTTTGTCTGACGCCCCATCGATGACCCAAACAACTAGGTCCAATGACCCAGGCTCAGCCTACACTATCGGTGACCCGAACAACTAGGCTCAATAACCTAGGCTCAGCCTACACCGTCACGAGCTCGGTGACCTTAACAACTAGGTTCAACGACCCAGGCTCAGCCTAAGCCGTGTCAAGCTCGAAAACCACAGTCGTGTTTGGCAACTGGTTTCATTGAAGCCTTTTACTCCTACCACGTTGTCGACACCAACTCCCTATGGTTCCTTAACACATTATTAGTGTTTCATTTCAAAACTCTTTAAACTTTTCTTTTCAAAACCATTTCCATTTTCATTCTTTTCCATTATAGGATTTTATTTCCATGCAATACTTGACCCTCCACTGGGTCTCAACTCAAGTCATGAAAACCATGCTTAAAATCATAAATTGGGTCTAAAACCCAAAACCGCACAAAGCTATTCTTTTTATTCATTTATGGGATCAAAACCCAAAACCACGCCCAAATTTATTTATTTGGGTTCCATATTTCTCTATGTCATTACATAGGGAAAACATTACTTACATATGCTCAACATACTTTTAAAACCATTTACATTCATTTAAATTCATATTTAAGCATATCAGGGTCAGGGAAAAAACGGCAAACCGAAACCAAGCTCGGTATACCGAAATTCCCTAGTTCAGTATACCGAACATTATCGGTATACCGAAACCCCCTATTTTGGTCGATCGGAAGATTTTGGTCTACCAAAACCAGCAATCCTGGCTTAATCTGTTAGGATTTTGGCATACCGAATAAATTCGGCATACCGAATTCCTTACAGACAGGACACACCCCTGTTTCAGGCGGTGAAAAATCGCCCAATGTGGGAGTCCCGATTGGACCCTTCAAACACCCATCATAAATCATCAATAAATCATGGGTTGTAGACCCTTGAGTCTACTTCAAAACCCCTCAAACTATTCCTTAATCCATCAACTGTGTGATTCATACGAAAATCACAAAGGGGAAGAGCTCAGTGAAACCTACTGTAGCTTACACCCCAAAACACATTCAATCCCACATATTTTCATCCTAACCGCATGATTTCTATATTTTCATGCAATTTAGCTCATTCTCATCCTTTTCCTTATTTTTCTACAATTTTACATGCATTTGTTTCGTTTACATGCCATTTACTCATTACCCAAACAACATCATAACGAGGAAGGAACAGGAGTCACGTACCTCTGATGGCGCCCCAACGAACCTTCCCGCACTCCGACGAGCCTCCTTGCGCCCTGGCGAAGCCTCTCCCACCCGCGGATCACAGGAGCAACTCCCACTTCCTCCTCGGTTGCGCGCCGCTCCTCCATCTCTTCTCCTCTTTCGATCACCTTCTCCTCTCCTTGCTTGCCTCCACCTCTCTTTATCCCCTCCTCCCTCCACGTCACGCCGGTCGTCCATCGCGTCGGAAATGACGGCGAGGCGCGGGCTGTTGGCTGGTGGTAGCACAGGTGTGGAAGGAGTTGAAGAAGAAAACGGAAGGGTGCGGGCTCATGAGAGGGAAGGAAAAAGAAAGGAGAAAAAGAAGGAATAAAAAGAAGGAAAAGATAGGCATGCAAACTGAGGTGACTGTGCATCCTCAAATCGGACTCCTCATTGGTCCCAAATCACAAGCAGGAGCACAGCAAGCCAACCACAAGCTCACACATCCAAGAAATAATAGATTATCCATTAATAAACCATTTATGCAATATTGCAATTAATTACATGGTTTATAAAAAAAAAAGGATAATCAGGCCCAAATGTCACAATCCCCCTCCCTCAACCTACCTCACAATGTCGGCCTACCAGTATCCCTCAGTACCCCAAAGTGATTGGAGGTACGTGGTAGGCCAAAACAGCACCCGATGTCTCCAAACTACAAGCAACTTAAGAGCATCAGCACCAGAGAAGTTGAAAGCACCCTTCCTCCTAGTCCTACTTCTAGGAGAACCAATACTCTTACCCTTATCAACACCCACTTGCACATAAGTGCTCCCACCCAATCCACCAACGACACATCCAAAAACATCCTGACATCCCAACTGAGACCCTAATGGGAGCGAATTGCCATAGCACCGTACACCATCTTCAAATGACTTATCCTTCTCCTTGGAACTAGTTACTAGACGGACCTTAACAGGACACACATGTGTAAAAGTAGAGCAATAAGAGAAAGCAACAGGTTTCCACTCATAAGCGACTTTGACCTCCTCCATCATGCTTGAGTTGTGGTTAAGCATAGGAATGGAAGCAACAAAGTCAAAGTCAAGCCCCACCTCAACACATATACGAGTGTAATCCAACTGCAAAGCTTCAAAGGTATTTTGATCCATCGTAATAGGCCTGCCCAAAACACTTTCAATCTTCCCAAGCATCTGGCTCGACCAAAATTGCAGAGGAAGCTCCAAAGGACACACCCAAAGTGGGATGGATTACAGCCTATCCACCTCAAATTTTGTGTTCGGAGTCCACTTCTTCTGTACCAAAGGATGACCAACGATAAGCCATGGACCCCCCCTTCAAGGACTTTCTCAAGATCAGCTGGATTAGTAAACTAAAATAGAAAATGTCCATTACCCCTTGGCTTCACTTCAACTGAGCTAGATAAGCCCCACAACCACCAAGTAAGTTGGAAAACGTCACCCAACAGGATTGGCCCCAATAACATACCCCATGAGAACATTATTGCACTGAGCCACCACCTCTGATACATCCTCATTAATGAATTCAACACCCTTATGTCCACTAATATCACCAAGACTCGAGTGACTCAAAAGCCTACTCTCCTAAGAGGTTTGACTTACATCCCTACCAGCAACCAAATTAGCCCATTGAGTGACCAGATGTTGAGAGACAGACCGAGACAGAGGTCGACCACACATTGGAGCCGATCCTCCACCTCCCTGACACCCACCACAAGCAACGAATGTTGGCAACCCACCCCTCATACTCCAAACACCACGAGCCCCTTCACCATCTCGAGACGATCTCCTACCATCGTTCTCTCGATCAGAAGCCTCACTTTTGTAGATATCCTATTTTTGAACACTCCTTAACTTCCTTTGAATCATGTTACACCACTGCATAGTAATACCCCACCTTAGAGCCTATCTCTCCAAGCTTAGAATCTTAGCTCGCCTCTCTAGGGTATAAAATGCACAAAACTCATCGTTCAACATTGAACACTGGATATCCAACGTTCTACATTGAACGCAGTCATTGTAGCATTTTATGACCCATAACAAATTTATTTCCAATTTAGCCTACTTACCGTTTATGGACATGAACAATTTTCAAAATTTAACACCACCCCATACCTTTTACAGAGATCGTCACTATCCCTTGATTTCAATAGTTTAGGCCCCAATAATTTCTTGACAAAATTTGGCAAGTTTGTTGTCTGGGAGCGTAGAACGCTAACACTACAACATTCTACAAAGAACACTCATTTCCTGGCGTTCTACATCTACCAAACCAAGCCCTTTACATCAGCAACTTTCCTTATTTGGAAAAGTTTGAACTTCAAATTATTACTTTTCATAAATGTCCATTGATCATGTGAGGGCTTAATTAGGATTTGATTTGACCTTAATCAGCCATTAATAGGTGATTAGGCCCTCAATGTTGGTAGCAAGTGTTGGTCGGTTGTAGAACACTTGATATCTGGCATTCTATGGATGGAATCTTGTGTTCTATATAGAATGCCTAGTTTTCTACGTTCAATACTCTAGAATTGGAAGTTTTATGCTATAGTTGTATAATGTTGCCATTTTGAAGTTCTTGCCATCCATAGGCCGTACCACACCTCTATAAATAGGTGAGCACCCCAAGCTTCTTGCGCATACGCATTATAAAAAGGGGGTTTAATTTTGTTGCACATTTGTTATTGCATTGCATCTATTATATTTCATAGCATATAGTCCATCCAAGGGAAATAGTCCTTCGAGTACGTAGTTATTTCATTTTTTCTAATTTCATTTCCTTTTCACTATTTATACATTTACTACACTTACTAATCCACGAATTATTAAATTTTTTTTGCAAGGAAAAAGGAAGAAGAAGAAGCTCACCGGTATGGACATCCTTATGCAACATTAGCATTGTCCTAAGGCATGGACTGAGGTGTGAGATGATCAACTTTGTCGTAAGGACCAGAACCTTGATCTTTAGGTGCTCTACAAAAATCCAAACAAAAATCGAATAGTTTTCTCTATGACTTGCTTGGCACTCACGGGAACTAATTTATTTGAGTGTTATCTTGGGTTACACAAAATAATCGCTTAAATCCTGAGCACTCCAGTTGCAAAGGATTTAGGAGAGGTGTTTCTATTGTCATTTGTTTTCAAAAGACTCACTCTCTTCTCCCTTTATTCTTGTGAAAATAAATTAGAACCCTTGTAGACACCCCGATTTTGAGGCGGCTCGTAGGCAAACTCTCCAAAAGGATGTCACTTTGGACATGGCAGGCCTAACCACATCCTAACCCAATTTGACATTTTGATTAGTCCAAGATCATCACACAAACTATGACCGAAGCCTATGGTCCAGTCAATAATCCAAGAGAGCACTATTCTGGAGCACCAATATGGAGCACCATAATGGCGCACCAATGTGAAGCACCACAATGGCGCACCAATGTGGAGCACCATCATGGCGCACCATGTTGGCGCACAGTCCTTTTTAGAGTGCTGGCTGTTGGCTATCCATCTTCTATGCATGTAACCTCCACCCGCGAATATTCTTCTACGAATCTACGCAGGTCTGTTGGTTTCTAGGGCCTTTGGCATCCCAAAACTTTACAACTTCACCTCCTTTAAAAGCCACCCATGAACAACACTTTTGGCTCTTTTGGCAATTCACCATCTCTTAATAACCAGTGCATCTACTTTCAAAGCACCCTTTTTGCATCCATGAGCACCCTCAACCGTGTCCTAAGCAGCAAGGAGGAGACACCTCGAGCCACCCAAGGAGGAGACACCATAGTTATGTTCCCTTTCCCACTTTCACATGGACTTTGCATGATATTCTGAATGAAGCTTACACTGCAAACTTGGCTGATATGATGTTTTTATGTTGATTTTTATTTGCACTTTTTGTTTAGTTTGGTGTTCATGATGCTTTTTTATGAAATTATGTTCACTATTCGTTTATCATGATGATTGCTTGCACTGTGTGGACTTTTGAGCAATGTATCATGGTCCCTATGAGGCTGTTGGCCATGGAATATGGGCCGTGATGCACCCCTTGCTTGCCATATCATATCCCCATGCTCCCTCAATCAGTCTGGATACCCCCAGGAGTCATAAAAACCTCCATAGGTAGTTGCAGTCCTAAGGAACCCATGAATATGCATAGATAGGAGAGGAGAGAAAGGAGTGTTTTGATCTTGGTTGATTAATGCAATCATATTCCCTGGCATCTAGGTTAGTCCTCTGGATGGTCATTAGCATGGTTAATCATAGGCTTTATCCCCAGGCTCTGAGTTCAGTTTGCTGTCTGGAGCAGAGTATCTGGAGTGCACCAATCTGGTGCACCAAGCTGGAGCACATCACTGGCGCACCATCCTGGCACACCAGACTAGCGCACCAGTCTGGTCATAGGATGCAAGCACTAGGTTTTTGCATCATGGTTTGCATGCTTTGCTATTTGTTATGGACTCTGAAATTTCTAGTGTTTGATCTCAGATATACCATGATCATGATTGCACAGTTTGATCATATAATAACTCTATTTGCATTAGTTTTGCATCTAGTGAAGTTGGCTTGCCACCAGAGTTTGGTGAACTTGGTGCCTTCCTGGACTCTTGTCTAGAGAACTCTTTTGCACCAGTCCATGATCCATACCCAAGTAGCATAGCTGGGGCACATTGGCCTTTATCCAAATAGGAGTTTTGTGGTCTTGTGTGAGGGTTATTGCCCTTGAGCACAAGACCCATGTCAGGGTGTCTTGGGTTCACTCTTTCTTTTATGGCTTTATGAAAGAAGGATGAACCTTTATGTGATCAGGTTTTTAGATGCCTAGGATGCATTTCCAGATGGTCTCAAGCATGTTTGCAAGATTTATATCGCATATCAGTCTAGCTTACTGTCTATTCTGCAATTTCTAGGTCTCACTTCAATGGCATACATTATTAGCACACTTTAGTGGAGCACATAGGTGGCACACCAGACTAGAGCACCATTCTGGCGCACCAAACAGACGCATCTGGCAGTTCCAGTGCACCAACAGAGGCACTTTGGTGTATTATTTAGCTTGTTTCTTGCTTGATTCTGTCATTGGTTTTTCTTGTGTTTTCTCCTAAATATACCAAGATAGCATTTGCACAGTTTCATGCTCATCCATGTAATATGTCCTAGGTTTTGCATATAGCAAAGTGAGAACGTTAGCCACTCAATATTATTGAATCTATGGTTATATCCGTACAATATCTTTGCATCGATGTTTGATTCACAACTTGAGTGACCTTTCAAAGCAATAGGACACATCCTATAGTCCCTCTACCCATGTTTAGCATAAGGCACCACTTGCATATAGCATCGTATTGCATATCGTCCTCGGGCGTACAGAAACAGGCTGAAAAGCCGACATTTCCATACAAGTGAACGAGATACCCATGAATAATAGATTTCTCGGTGCCTAATACCTTCTCCATGCGTAACCGGGATCCTTGCCCAATTTTCTAGTTCATGTTGACCATTTCCATTGGTTTATTGCATAGTTTTAGTGTTTTAAAATGGTTTTCCTCATCTCCCGTTTTTAAGTAGATTGGGTGGCGACTCTTGCATCCTTATCATTGTTTTTATCGCTTTTTGCTATGACTTCGTTGGCCCTCGTGCATTTGGCCTTTCGTGCTACGCATGAGGCTGTCACCGGCATGGTTACAGGAACTGACGACTCCACTAGGGATAACCAGATCCCGACTTTCATTTTGGTTTTCTCGTTTGCTTTAGTTTTTTTCCCCTTTGCTTGCTCATTTGTTCCTTATCTATTTGCTTTGACTTCTCCTTTTCTAGTAGTATAAGTTGTGTCTTCTTTACATTTTATGGATGCCTTTTGTATGATGGGTGTTTTCTTTTTACACATTTCTATGCCACCACTTTTGCACATGACATGCGCATGCTTTTTGTTTGTTAATTGATGGTTGCTTTACATGTTTTCTTCCCCTTTTGCATATGCCATGATTAGGAGATTAGAGACATGTTTTCCTCCCCCTTTTGGTTAATAGAAACATAAAAAATAAAAAAATAGGACAAGCTAGTAACAAATTGCAATCGCCCCCCCAAGGTTTAATAAATTTGCAAGTAAAAGACTTAAAGCATATTTTGCATTCATCATATAGGGTATGCATTTTCTCCTCTCTTGAGTCCACCTATATAGTTTGCGAAGGACATTTCTCGATTTCTCATTCTATAACTTTGGTGTGGGATGAGACATCGGTTTGTCTCCCTTGTCTGGGGTCGTGTTGGTGTTAGTAGAGGGTACAGCCTACTGCTTTAGCAGAGGACGAGGCCCCGAACACACCACCCGTTCACTGCCTTAGCTTTGGCGAGGATTTAGAATTGGAACCTTTTACTTTCTAACCTTGAGTCGAAGACCCATTTACCCTTATGTGAACCCAGAGTAGACGACTTGTTAGGACACCCCTAGATTGTGAGAGAGCGCAAACTAGAGGCATTCATGCATCAACATTCATACCATCATAAGAACTGCATCTTTTCTAAGTTGATTCCTGTTTTTGAACACCATAGTACCGGTCAGTGTGCGAGTTCCTTAGCCAGAGCTCGAGGTTTTTCCTTTCACTGACACCCAGTGAACTCGATTTTCAACCACATCTCCTGAGTTATTCGTCACTTTTGACGATAGTTTGTCCTAGGATTCACCCTCATGTTCCCAACCACAGTCCGATCTGTACCCACTCCCGATCCGCCATGGCCCAGTGAACCAGCGAGCCTCATTCTTCTGTTGTCCAAGAGGAGGTCCCTATTTCAGTCTACCCTTCCTTTGTCTCGATCCCTATCATCACTGTTGCCTCTACCATTGCCTTAGCATCCGGGGGACCTCCACCATCCCAGTACCGTGTCCCTGTGGCAACTCTGCCCTCGGGGCCATCAGCTTGGTCATCTTCTACTTTTGGGGCCCCAACTGTTGAGTCTGTTCCCATGACCATCCCTCAGGCTCCTTTCACTGCTCCTCAGGACTATGTGTTTTCTAGCACCCCTCCGACTGCGGCTGCTTCTATAGTAGCTTCTCCCTAGTTTGGACAGCTAGGTTTTCAGCTTCCTGACTTGTCCACCCCTTTTCTAACTCCGTCTTTTGGAGCCACAAGTGACGATCCTGTGACCACGCAGTTGCAACAAATGTCGGCCCTCGCCCAGTAGTTGCAAGGGTTAGCACTGGTGCTTTAGCCCTTTTCAAGTTTGTCCTTCTCGACTCCCGAGTTGCCTTTGCAACCAACCCTAGGACCACAGGTTTCACCCACCACACTACCCCCACAGCCATCGCCGTCCCTTGTCTCCCCGGCAATAGGGGCGTCGACATTGCCTTCTGCAGCACTACCACATCACCCACCACAACATGCATCTCCACTATCTGGTGGCCAGCCTTCTAGGCTGGTGGGAGCACAACCAGCCATGAGCATAGTTCCTAGGGCCATTTCGATCCAACAACTCTTGCTCCCACATTCTGCACCTCCTGTAGCACCACCCCCTGCCTTATCTTCACCCCTGTACCAGACACAAGCATCTTCTTTTGTACCTCAGCCCACAGCACCCGTGCATGGGTACATTGGCTATCCTGCCGTAGCACCAGATGGCAGAATGGTGGATCTAGAGGAGCCTTTAGGGGCGACCCATATGGTGTACGCGACACCCGCATCCGCTGCACAATCCACAACTGCAGCAGCTCTAGACGCCCTCCTTGCGAGGGTGAACGATTTGGAGCTAACACTCCAACAAGTGCAGGGTGGGGTCCACCAGTCCTACCAATTCTAGGACCTCTGTTATTTCCCAGAGGTGACTCTTCCTCTGAACTTTCATATCCTGGAATTTGAGAAATATAATGGTAGAGGCTGCCCAATTTCACACCTCAAAGCCTATTGAGGAGACCTTTCCCGGCTTCAAGCTGATGAAAGGTTGCTCATCTGCCTGTTCCAGAAGAGTCTTATGGTGCCCACGTTGAAATGGTTCACCTCCCTCAACATGGCCACCATCAAGACTTGGGACGATCTCTCACAGGCGTTCCTCGAATAGTATTCCTTTAACCTGGACTTAGTCCCAAAGTGGGAGGACTTGGTCGCAGTTAACCAGAGGCCCCAAGAAACATTTGGGGAGTATGATGGACGATGGCGACCCCTGGCTTCGCAAGTCAAAGATAGACCCTCCGACAAGGAGTCTGTTGAGATAGTGATCCAGGGAGCACAACCAGCAGTCGGGGCTCTGCTCAGCATACAACCAGTCACAACTTTTTCAGCTTTGCTTCAGGCAGGTGCCCGTGTTGAGAGTTCACTATGTGGTGGTAGTTTTCCAGCACTCTCTGCATTTGCCAAACATGCCACTTCCTCACATAGTGGTGCTAGCAACAACAACAACAACCCCAATGCAAATCCACCCAAGAGGCGGGATTTCTCTAAGAATACAGTCTCTTACATTAGATTCCCTGTTGCACCGGCAAATGTCCATCTGCCTCCTCAGTGCCAAGTAGTTTATGCACCCACACCCACACCTAGAGTACCTCATGCATCACACATCACCCCCACTGCCACTCCAGTATACCCTACCCCACTGGATAGGATGCGCCCACCATTGGCACCTCCACAACTGAAGCAACAACGCCGTGATAGGCGCCACTATACCCCATTGGTGGAGCCATTGAGCATGGTATTCCCAAAAGTCACATCCCTGTTGAGGATGCCTGAGATCCGCCTATCGCCAAGTCCTCTTCCTGCATGGTATAATACACATGAGTTCTGCAATTTCCATTGTGTCGTAGGCCACTCGAAGGATAATTGCCTCACACTAAGGGACACTATCCAGGACTTGATTGACCAGAAGGTCATCATGATTAGCACGTAGGCGGCAAGCCCAGCGCCCACATCAGTAGCCGCACAAGCACCACTAGCACATCCCAACATAGTTAGCCAGCTTTTACCATAGCATCCAGCCCTAGGAGCATCAGGTCCCTTGGGAGTCAATTCCATCTTTCCTCTTGATTCTATCTCATCTTTTTTTCGTCCTATTGATCTTATTCATGATGTATCCTCCCCTTTTCCCCACCAGTTGTATTGATCCTTCCTCGGTGGTTTCGAGGAGTCAATTAGTATGATTTGTCCTACCGTTGAGTCAAAGTACACTTTGGCACCGCCTATCGTATACCTCCAGCCACCTGCACCAATTTGTCTCCAAGCTTGGCCACAATCTAGACCTATCCCATCACCAATACCTCAGAGTTACCAATAGCCTCCAGCCATGCCTGTACAGCTAGCGGCCCGTCCCTCGGTTATTGTCACCCTTACTCATGACACGCATTGTGTTCCGTACAATTATGTCACAGAAATGTGTGCAGAGTTAACACGATCGGGTAAGGTATACAAACCCCAGCACCCAGACCTAATCCTCCAACACCAAACCCCATCCACTCAGAAGCCCAACCATCGAGAGCACCAACACCTGTAGCACCAGTTCCTATCCAGTTACAAGTTCAATCCCTAAGACCACCCGCACCAAGAGTAGCTCCACCCGTTCCCACCACAAACAACTAACCTTCAATAGACAGAACCGCTGAGCTTAAGAAAGTTAAAGCTGATATTTCTATTTGGGACCTGATCCACACTTCAACAGAGCACAGGGAAGCCTTCCTTAGAGTCTTCCAAGCTGCCCATGTGTCCCCAACCATTGAGCCAGCTACCCTTGAAAGTATGGTGGGTATGATAGCGGTGCCACAAGTGATTTCCTTTTCCAGCCAGGAATTGCCACCATCGGGAACCAATCATAATTCCCCCTTATTCATCACTACACAATACAGAAGCTTTCGCATCCCTCTCACGTTGGTAGACAACGGAGCAGGTTTAAATGTCTGCCCTTTGCATACGGCAAGTGCAATCGGATTCAAGTTCGAAGACATAATACCAGCCGTGAAAGGGATGACGGCTTTCGATAATATGCACCATGATGCACTTGGGATCCTAGTCATTCCTTTGACCATCGGTCTAGATCGCTTCGACGTAGAATTTTACGTCGTTGACATTGAACCTTCCTTTAATCTCTTGCGTGGGTGCCCTTGACTTCACAAGCATCAGGTCATTCCCTCAACTCTCCATCGTATGATCAAGTTTTGCTGGGACGACAATGTTGTTGTTGTCATGGCAGAAGATCTAGAGAAGACTGAGGCTATCTTTGCTGTTACACCGCAAACCATTCAGTTTGATCCTAAACCCTCTGATATTCTATATCGTGTCAACTGGTTCGAGCTGGTTAATTTCATTTCCACTCTTGAGCGTGTCAGTCATCTGATCGTTCGCAATAACCCCTGTTTGATGGTCAAAAATGTGTGTCGCAAGTGGAGATATGAGAAAGGAACCCCCCTAGGACGATACGACCAAGGAATCACACACGACCAAGTGGTGACTCCTGCATCTTTATCATTGTTTTTATCGCTTTTTGTCGTGACTTCGTTGGCCCTAGTGCATTTGGCCTTTTGTGCCACACACGAGGCTGTCGTCGGCATGGTTACAACCCTAAGTTAAGAATTGCATTTTGCCTCCCCTTTTTCTATGGTTTGCTGTAGATTGTGCGCTTAAAACATGAGAGACCCAACCAATCTTGGGTACATTGGGCTCTACCTCTACGAGATAGAGATCTAAAAGTGCTCAAGGCTCCCTAACAACGCTCAAGAGTTTAAGATAGGGGCAATACCAAGAAGTGGACTTTTTCACCTATTTGTGAGGACCCATAGATAACCTTGAAGAAAGCTATACCCAAGCCTTTGGCACCATGAGAGCTACGTAGGTTAAAACATTAATAACAAAGTGAAAAATATTAAAAATCCTTTAAGCACTTGGTTGAAAGTGTTTCTGTGTAGCTGTGTGACATAGGTGCGTTAAATGCAAAGTATACTACGTCCAACGTATGACGTAGACACAAACATGTTTAATGTTTGGCTTGTTTATTTTCTCTTTTCTTCTAGTTATCCTTGTGATATGCATTTGAGCAGGGATTTTTGAATAGAGATAGACCTTTATCTTCTTTTCCTACAAACTTGTGTTAGGCTAAAAAATTTCTTGTAATTTTCATTCCCCTTCTTCCTTTTGACAAGTGTAATTCTCATCTTCTTATTAGTGAAAAAAAGAGCAAAACAAAGAGCAAAAGAAATCAAAAAAAGAAAAAAGCAAAAAGAAAAAGAGAGAAAAAATGTAAAAAAATTGAGTGAAAAAGAAAAAAAAAAGCTTAAAAAATAAAAAAAGAAACAAAACAAATTTTCTTGAAGCTTGAATTGTTGAATGCTTAATTTCTAGTGTTTTAAGTTGAATGCTTAATAGCCTACATTCTACATTGAACGCTTATTTCTATGCATTCTACACCGCCAAGAAACCCAGCATTCTTTTCAAAGCCACCAACATGAACCAGATCTCTGGAGCCAAGCACCTGCAATCAGATAGAGAGAGGTTGGAGATAGACAATATGTCAGGAGAGGAGCCAACCCTCACTATCTATCGTCCTATCATAGGAGAAGCACTAGATCTCATATCCATCCAATACAAAGTCAAGTATCAGTTCCTCGACAATGATGTACCCAACCAATCAAGGGCTCATCAATACCCCAGTGCTACACAATAGTACAGAAACTACCCAAATAATTTATTTAAACATAACTTAGCAAAATAACAATTAAATAATTTCAAAACATAACGCTGACTTATGCGCGAATGAGTGACTCCAAAAATTGCATTAGAACAAGGCTGCACCTCCTACTAAACACCTGAAACAAACAATTTAAAAGCACGCATGAGTGACATCAATGTCACCTAGTATGCGCCCCAAAACTCACTCACCAAATTGGTAAACCTGAACCATTATCGAAGTCATAAGGAAAACACGATTCTCGAAAAACCAACATACACAACTGAGGAAAACATTTATAAATAATGACTTTTCAAAACTCTTTTGTCATTTCCTTTTGAAATCTCATGCACATTTCCAAATCACTCAATGCATCAGGAAGCCATTTTCTCATTTAGCAACTAGCCCAAAGCACAAATCATCTCATTCACAAAACAAGGCTTGAAGCTAGCAAATACACAAATTTCAATCTGTCTCAAGAAAACCTGCCATGTCACCCTGGCTATAGGTGATCGACCTGGCCTCAAGCAGTTAACGGGCCTCCATCCCCATCCACACTGCAGTGCGGTGGTGAACCACCTCGATCACAGCCTCAAAGTAGCGTACCCTCGTTGGTACAAACACGGAGTGTGTCTACTCTATGATACCCTTGGGTGCCCAAGTACCTGGGGACTCTAACCCCAGACCCAACCAACACCTACACTGAGGGATCTCTGGGTTATTATCTCCCAAGCCCTACAATACTACAGCACACATAGTCACAAGGCTCACTCATCGGACCAAACTCAACAACCACAACCTAGGCCCGTCCCCGACTACACAGAAGTCTCACTACCGCTTATCGGTATAGCCAATCGGCTCTTATGTGGTTCCTACAAATCTTGAGAAATCATTTAAAACATAAGTGGCTTCCTTTAAAAATTCTTTTAAATTCCTTTTCAAAATCATCATTAAAACTTATTCTCAATCACTTATTTTCACATTCATGGTCCTCACTAACCATGATCATGTTATTGTCTATTTATTGATTCATATTCATTTCTAAGCATTTCCTACTCATTTTAGGAAATCCTCAATCTATATCCATTTTCCATACATATATTGTTTATCATTTTTATGGAAATCATAATCAGAGCTTTATTTCTACATAAGCTATTTCATTACTTATTTCCATGCTTTATTTAGGTATTTACAGGTATATTCCACACACTTTTTTTCAAAACACCTTTACTGAGACTATTCTGGGTTACTGAAAAACACAGGTTTCACTGGTCATTTTCGCCAGTCGAAACGGCCACTGGATCCGCTGGCCATTTCCACTAGTAGGATCCACCATTGGTTCTCACCAGAAAGTTCCGCTAGACCCTTAAAAACTTAGTACAAAAAAAACCAAACAGAACCCATGTGGGAAAATCACCGAAAACTCCATAAAAATCCACAAGAATCACAGGAATCATTCAAGAATATCCAAAGCATGTATGGACATCATTTAACACCATCAAAACACGAGATTAACATGATTTCTATGTAGTTTTCAGAGATGACTCATATTTCACAAAATCCAACATATATTTCCTTAAAAATTCATAAATCATTTCTCCAACATGTTAATCTTGTTTTCATGCTTCCATGATCTTTACCACATCAAAATACACCTAGGCATGCTTTCTAGGAATTAAAAGAGGGAGGGAAATGTGTACAATTTGAGTTCATCGATGTTCCTCAGTTTTCCAGTGAGCTCTGGCGATCTCCAGTGACCCTCTCCAGGCGCAAGCACCTTGTCGGTGTCATGTGCTCTTCGACGGCGACGAGGTCTAGATGGTCGGTGACTCCTCCTTCCCCCTTACAGCTCTCTCTCTCTCTCACACACACACACTCAGTCTCCCTCGTCTCTCCCTTTCTTTGTCCTTTACATGAGCCGGCGAAAGGGGTGTTTTATACACCCAAGAGTCATGAGCAGGCAAGGCAGTCGAGGTGGCAGCTCGTGAAGCGCTGGCGTGACGGCGATTCAGCGGAAAAACCGAGGCAGAGGTGCCAAGCGGCGTTTACTGTTTTTCTGACATCCTACTGTTCAGGCATTTTGCCAACATTTTCTGCCAATAATTCTCGCCACCAGTTTCTGCCACTAATTCTCGCCACCAATTTCTGCCACTAATTTTCGCTTGACCCTTATTCTGGGGTCTAGAGTTAGAAGACAGGGGCACCAACCACTCAAATCATCAACAAACCAATTAAACACAAGCACACATTCCCATAATCATTGGGAAAATAAACCGCAAGGCATAATTACTCATATAGAACTCAATATCAATATACATGTCGTCTCAAATTACAACCCTAGGTATTCCATCCTACCCCCTTAAATGAATTTCGTCCAGAAATTCGCTGCTAAAAAAACAAATGATGGTACAGGGACTGCATGTCTACCTCTCGCTCCCAAGTAGCCTCCTCCATGCCATGGTGCTGCCACTGAACCAGTACAAGGGGAATTACTTTGTGTTTGAGGACCTGTTCCTTCCTATCAAGTATGTGCACAATGTCCTCCACCATGGACAAGTCTTCCTGTAGCTCTCCTGGCTGAATTGGAATCACTTGGGAAGCATTGGCTAGACACTTTCTCAGCATCAAGACGTGGAACACTATGCATGCCTAAAAGCTCTGGAGGTAGATCCAACCTGTAGGCAACTTCCCCGACTCTCTTAGAGATCTTGTAGGGTCCAATATAGCGAGGACTCAACTTTCTCCGCTTTCCAAACCTTACTACACCTTGGTCATACCTCGAATTCTAAAGGTCTGCACCTTTGATTAGCATAACTTTTCTACCTGCTCTGTGCCGCTGCCAGTCTCTTTCTGATTAGATCCACTCTATCTGCATACTGTTGCACAATCTACGGGCACACGAGCCGTATCTTGCCCACTTCATCCCAGCAAGTTGGTGTCTTGCAAGGTCTCCCATATTGTGCCTCGTACGATGTCATACCAATGTTGGAGTGGTATCTATTATTGTAGGTGAACTCAACTTGCGGCAAGTGTTCTTCCCAACTTTATTTGAAGTCCAGAGTGCATGTCCTCAACATATCTTCTAATGTCTGAATAATCCTCTCAGTCTGCCCGTCCGTCTGAGGATGGAAGGTCGTGCTGAAATTCAAAATAGTGCCAAAGGCCTCCTGTAATGCTCCCCAAAACCTCGACGTAAACTTGATGTCTCTGTCAGAAACAATCGACATCAGTACCCCATGTAATCGGACTATCTCAGCAACATATTGGTCTGCCAGATGTGATAATGGAAGATTCACCCTTATCGGCAAAAAGTGCACTGACTTCGTGAGTCGATCTATGATCACCCAAATTGCATCATTCTTTCTCCTTGTCCTAGGTAGACCTGTCACAAAGTCCATGGACACATGTCACAAAGTCCATGGACACATGTCACAAAGTCCATAGACACGTGCTCCCATTTCCAGACTGGAATGTCCAAAGGTTGCAGCATTCCTCTGGGCTTCTAGTGCTCAATATTGACCATTTGGCAGGTTGTACATCTCATCACATCCTCAGCAATCTCTTTCTTCATTCCAGGCCACCAGAAATTCCTTTTCAAATCTTTGTACATCTTGGTGCTTCCTAGATGGATAGTGTATCTGGATTTTTGGGCTTCATCTAGCAATTTTTGTTTCACTTCTTCCACTTAAGGCACATATAGATGCAGGTCGTATCTAAGTCCTCCATCCACGCCAATAGAGAAGTGAGGCACTCTTCCTACCTCCAACTTGGCCTAGATGTCTTGCACAAAAGGATCCATTCGTTGAGCAATCACAATTGCCTCTAACTCCAGCTGGTCCCTGATATTGTCTCCACGGTCTGCACTCCACCAGCTCCTCCAACATGTGCCATTCCTTGATCATTAGGCTGGCCATCATGTGAGTGCACCTGCTCAAGGCTTCCGCGACTACATTAGCTTTTCCAAGATGATAAGACAGGCTAAAATCGTAGTCCTTGAGGTATTCTATCCATCTTCGTTGCCTCAGATTCAAGTCTTTCTATGTGAAGATGTATTTCAAACTCCAATGATCTATAAATACCTTAAACTGCTCACCATATAGGTAATGTCGCCAAAATTTCAAAGAAAAGGCTACCGCAGCCATCTCTAGATCATGAGTGGGGTAGTTCCTTTCATGATTCTTCAATTGGTGTGAAGCATATGCCACTACTCTTCCATGTTGCATCAACACACACCCCAATCCTGTCCCGTAGGCATCACAATATACTGCAAAACCTCCACTCTCAAAGGGTAGGGCCAATACTAGAGATGTGACCAGATGAGCTTTCAACTCGTTAATGCTCTCTTCGCATTGCCAATCCCACACAAATGGAACCTCTTTCTGTGTCAACTTGGTCAAAGGTGCTACTATCTTGGAGAAATCATATGAACCTCCTGTAATATCCTACGAAGCCCATGAAACTTCTGATCTCTATGACAGTTCTAGGCCTATTCCAGCTGTTGACTACCTCAATCTTGTTGGATCCACTTTGATTCCCTCACCAGAAATGATATGGCCAAGAAATGTGACCTCCTCCAACCATGACTCGCAATTCAAGAATTTCGCATAGAGTTGATGTCGTCTTAGGGTTTTCAGCACAGTACTCAAAAACATCTGATGTGTCTCATAGTCTAGGGAGTACACCAACACATCATCAACAAATATCACCACAAACTAGTCTAGATAAGGCTTGAATACTCTGTTCATCAGGTCCATAAAAGCAACAGGTGCATTTGTTAGCCCAAATGGCATAACCAAGAACTCATAGTGGCCTTATCAAGTACGAAAAGCTGTCTTCTGCACATCAGACTCCTAGATCCACAACTGGTGATATCATGATCTCAGATCGATCTTCGAAAAGACTGAAGCTCCCTGCAGCTGATCAAATAAATCATCTATCCTAGGCAGAGGGTACTTATTCTTGATGGTGATCTGGTTCAACATCCTATAATCTATGTAGAGACAGAGCAAACCATCCTTCTTTTTAACGAACAGAACTAGTGCACCCCAAGATGACATATTTGGTCTAATGAATCCTTTGTCTAGTAACTCCTGAAGTTGACTTCTGAGCTCCCTCAATTCTGCTAGTGCCATCCTATAGAGAGTCTTTGAAATAGAGCTAGATCCTAGCACCAGATCAATCTAGAACTCAATCTCTCTATGTGGCAACTTCCCAGGCAAATCTTCTGGAAAAACATCGAGTACTCTCAGACCACTGGTCTATCTTGTATCCTCATAGTAGAAGAAGAAGGCATTGTCACACTGGCCAGGTATCCCATGCAGTCTCTAGATATGTGGCGATAGGCTTTGATTGTAGAGATTATCTTCTTCTATTCTCCTGGCCTAATCCCTTGCACCACACACCATCCCTGACCTAGACATTCTTCCATGATCCTCTTTTTAGCATAGTCGATCATAGCAGAATGCTGTGCTAGTTAGTCCATCCCCAGGATGACATCATATTCCTACACTCCCATGCTGGCCTTGAAGTCTTGATCTCCCAATCTCACATCAATTGACCATAGGTATCTCCATGCTAAGCTATGCTCTCCTAGTAAGGTCACCACATCAAGATGGAAAGCCAATCTAGCTGGCCAGTCTCCAATCTCAACAGCAAATGACTCAAAGATAAAAGAAAATGAACTCCCTAAATCTAACAAAACTCTAGCCATGTGATCAGCCACAAGGACGGAACCTAATTATCACATAATAATATTCATCAACATCATAGGAAAATAGTGCCAGCTACAACAGTACATGAAAGGTAAAGATCAAACTACATAACACTCTAGTGCTCCTTACCCTTTACAATGTCTCTAGAAGGACTAGCATCAGGAGCAGCTATGGTAAATACCCGTCCCTTGGTTGGTTGACGAGGTGCATTCCCAGCAGGCTATGGAGGATCTGGGCAATTGTGATGAACATGTCCGGTCTTCCCACAGCGGTAACAGGCCATTTGCGCTGGATTCCTTTGTTAGTGATAACACTATACTGCCACATGCCCTATACGGCCACAGACAAAACAAGCTTTCCTATCCCCCATGTCGTTACTCGAACCAATCTGACTATATCCAGCACTGCCTCCTCCTACCACAGACTTAGAACGCTCCTTCCTTTTCTTTCCAGAGCTCCCAGAAATGCCAGAACTTTGTCCTCCTGAAGTAAAAGATCATGGAGCAAACTTCTTCTCTTTGCCTTTAGGGTATTCTTCTAAGAATTGCTTGCGGTCCTTCTTAAAACGGGTCACCACTTCCATTACATTCACCAAGGTGGGACACTAGTAGCCGAGAACCCTTGATCTAAGTGTTGGGGTTAATTCCTCTACAAATCTCTTGGCTCGACGCTTCTCTGTATCAAATGTTTGTGAAAACTACTCCAACCTGGTGAAAGCCGCCTTATACTCGGCCACGATCATGCTACTTTGCTTCAAGTTCCTAAATTCTCTGTCAAGCCGATCCCTCTCATGCTTTGGGAAATATTTCTCATAGAAGGTATCCCGAAAATCCTCCCACGAAATCATCATGAGATTAGAGTTTGGAAACTTCATTCGACGCGTAGATCTCCACCACTGGTTGGCTTCTCCCTTGAACTGAAAGGTAGCCAATCTGACCCATTTCTCTACTGGGCACTCCATGCCTTCCAAGATCTTTTCAATCTCTAGTAGCCATGCCTCACAATCTTCGGGCTTGCTTCTGCCATTGAAAGATGGTGTGCCAAGTCGACGGAATTCCTTGAGCCACTATTGTAACCATGCCGGCGACAGCTTCGTGTGTGGTGCGAAAGGCCAAATGTGCGAGGGCCAACAAAGTCACGACAAAAGCGATAAAAAAATAATGATAAAATGTGGGAGTTGCCACCTAATCTACTTAAAACAGGAGACATGGAAAACCATTCAAAACAACAAGACTATGCAAATATGCATGATAACAAGCCAATGGAAAAGGTCACCATGAACCAAAAAATGGGTAAGGATCCCTGTTACGCATGGGGAAGGTATTAGGCACCCTTGTGTGCTCGAGAAATCGGTCGTTCATGGTTTTTTCGTTCACTTGTTGGCAATGTTGGCTTTACAACCTGTTTCTATACAACCAAGGGTGATATGCAATGCAATGCCATATGTAGGTTGTGCCTTATGCTAAACATGGGTAGGAGGACTGTAGGGTGTGTCCTAATGCTCTGAAAGGTCACTCAAGCTGTGGTTCGAACATCGGTGCAAAGATATTGCACCAATATAGCCATGGATCCACTTACACTGAGTGGCTAACATCCTTGCTTCGCTACATGCAAAACCTCGGCTATCTTGCATAGATGAGTATGAAATCATGCAGGCGTTATCCTGATATATCCAGGAGAACACACAAAGAAAACTAGAGGCAAAACAAATCGAAAACCATGCTAAATACCATGCCAAAAAGCCACTATTAGTGCAATGAAACAGGTAGGTGCGCTAATTAGGTGCACCAGGATGGTGCTCTTGTCTAGTGCGCCAACTCAGTGCACCACTAATGTGTGCTAGCAATAAGTGCCACTGATATGTGCCACTGAAGTGAGACCCACAAATTACAGAACAAGCAATAAGCTGACTAATGTGCCATGCTATATGCAACAAAGTAAACATGCTAAAGGCTGTCTGAAAACACCTCCTAGATGCCAGAAGATGCATTTACATGAGAAGCACGATTCAAAAACATTTTTCTTACTCCTATGATTCTCATGGGTTCGTATGGATTCTTTTTGGCTTCAAGTGCCATAGGCCATTGAAGACTTATTTCAGAAGATCCAAGGGACATCCATGATGCAACCAGGAGAACCAAAGAAGAATGGGAGGAAATGAAAAACTAAGAAACCCATAGTATGGATCATGGCTTTGTGCTCAGTGGATCAAAGACCTTACACAAGCCTCCACCCATCATTAAAACCAAGGTCTAATGCAAAATAAAACTGAGGGAGATAACCTTCAAGCACAAATCAGGTCGAGCAAGCATCCCAGAATAAAACCAACCAAAGAGAAAAAGAAACCAAAGTAATTCAATGAGCAAACATGAACTACCAAACAACATGCCATGTAAAATGAATTAACAAACCCTTTATACAAGGTAAACCAAGCACATAAGCACCCAAACATATTCTATATGACATAAACTCAGGCATAACCATAAAAAAAAAGCAAATGAGATCTGATCTGAAATTAAAATACCACAACAAAATGGCAACAACAGTGAAAATCAAACATATCATGTGAACATGGATAAAGCTAGACGCATGGTTGCAAGAAAGTAGAATCTACATGACAAAAGGAGAGGCATTTACCTGATTGGGGTGGTCTTGTTCCTCCCACGAATGGCTCGAGATGGGCTCTAGTGGATGAAAAATAAAGTTCTTTTTCCTCCTAAGTTGCCTCCAAGTGGTGCAAGATGAAGGGTTTTGTGGAGGGTATGGGTATATGTGTTTAGATGCACAGACTCTTCCTTTCTCTCTTCTTCCAACCCCTTTTTCCAATGACTACCAAGGTTTTATATTGGGAGAGCTTGGAAGTTCTAAAGACTCAAGAAACCAAATGACCCCCACCTAAGACCAGGAAAACGTTCGTTAGGTTGATTATGGTGGAGAGTAATAGCAGATTGTGAATATAATGGCTAGAGTTTTGCTAGGCAAATGAACAGCCAGCGACCTGGGAATCAAGCTGGTGTGCCACCTATGTATGCCAATCTGGTGCACCAGTGAGGAGCTCCAGGTATGTGCACCGCATAGGTGTGCCAGCTGCGTGCTCTACTCAGGTGTGCTCATTTAATGCTCTAATAAGATGTACCCTACTAGTGTGCTTCCCAAATTTACCAAAAAAAGTGTACCATTCATCTAGGCCGGTTAAATGTGCTAAGTAGGATGTTGGATGCACTTGGAGGATTCTCATTTTTTTGGGAAAGCAAGATCAGAATTCATCGATACCAGATCCATCAACAAGCCACCTCAAAAATCGAGGTGTCTATAGATGTCTCTCCCTGAGCGAAGTCAAGGAATGGAGGGAGTCGAGACCAATGCTCAGGGTTGACAAGATACCCCTATTTTGAGGCTGCAGGAGGATTATGTTTGCTATAGGCATTGGGTCACTTATCTGGTGGATGCACCGAAAATCATGATTTGTTGCCAAATGCAAATATGCAAATGCAAAAGTACACCTTACATGCATGTGAATGCTAAGCCAAATGCTGAAAATGCGATACCAATGCAATGGTGAAGTAAAATACAAATGTGAGAGCTAATGCTGAAGGTAAATGCAATGTTGATGCTAATGTGCACACAAGAATAAATGTGGACAGTAGGTGCAATGCCAATGCTAATGCTAAAGTGATGTTGCAAAAACTAAAGAAATCCTACACACAGGGGGAACCACTGGCAGGGACATGATGAGTTAACAAACTCATCAACTGAATTATTAGGGTTATCAACTTGAGGAGGCGGGACATGATAAGTCAGCCAAGTCTTGTCAACCCAGACACCAGACAATGTGACGGTTGTCAACCGAGTAGTTGAAGGTACCAGCCAAAAGAAAAGGGGCATGACAAAACATATGGTTTGTCAAGTAAGAAAGGAGGCCCTGTTCCCATGAACATAGGGCGAGCAAAGAAATTTCACGCCTATGAAGATCCAAGAGAAAAGATATGACTTCGACTGCCCAGTCAAAGTCAAGCAAAAGGATTTCGTACTCGCGAAAATCCAGAAAAAGGATATAACATCGATCGCTCGGTCAAAATCAAGTAAAAGAATTTCGTGTTTGCAAAAAACTAGGAAAAAGGATACTACAGCAACCTCCCAGTCAAAGGTCGACATTAACCGCCTGGTAAAAGTCAAGTGACAGGATTTCGCTCCCGCGACAATCCAGGAAAAAAGGATATGACCTCGATCGCCTAGTCAAAGGTTGACTTTAACCACCCAATCAAAGTCAAGCGAAAGGATTTTGCTCCTACAAAAATCCAAGAAGAAGGATATGACCTCTACCGCCAAGTCAAAGGTTGACTTTGACAACTTGGTCAAAGTCAAGAGAAAGGATTTTGTGCCCACGAAAATCCAAGAAAAAGGATATGACCTCGACCACCCGGTCAAAGGTCGACTTTGACCGCTTGGTCAAAGTCAAGAAAAAGGATTTCGTGCCCGTGAAAATCCCGGGAAAAGGATATAACCTCGACCGCTCGATCAAAGGTCAACTCTGATAGCTTGGTCAAAGTCAAGCAAAAGGATTTCACGCCCACGAAAATCTAGGAAAAGGATATGACCTCGACTGCTTGGTCAAAAGTCGACTTCGACTGCCGATCAAAGGTCGACTTTGATCGCCCGGTCAAACTCAAGCAAAGGATTTCGTGGTAGCGAAAACCCGAAAAAGGCATGGACCTCGGCCACTTGATCAAAGGTCGTTTGACTGCCCGATCAAAGTCAAGCAAAAGGATTTCGCACCTGCGAAAATCAAGGAAAAAGGATATGACCTTTACTGTCCAGTCAAAGGTCGACTTCGATCGCCTGGTAAAAGTCAAGCAAAAGGATTTTGTGTCCGTGAAAATCCAAGAAAAAGGATAGAATGTGACCTCGACGACCAGTCAAAGGTCGACTTCGACCACCCAGTCAAAGTTAAGCAAAGGATCATGTGGCCACGAAAATCCAAAAAAGGCAAGGATATGACCTCGATTGCCTGGTCAAAGGTTGACTTTGACTACCTGATCAAATTCAAGCAAAAGGATTTCACGCCCGTGAAAATCTAGGAAAAAGGATATGACCTCGACCACTCGGTCAAAGGTCGACTCTGACCACCCGGTCAAAGTCAAGCAAAAGGATTTCGCATTTGCAAAAAATCTGAGAAAAGAAAAGGGATAGAACCTTGACCGTCCGGTCAAAGGTCGACTCTGACCGCCTGGTCAAAATCAAGCAAAAGAATTTCACATCCGCAAAACTCCAGGGAAAAGGAAGGACCTTGATGGCCCGATCAAAGGTCGACTTTGACCGCCTAGTTAAAATCAAGCAAAAGGATTTCGTGCCTGTGAAAATTCAGGGAAAAGGATATGACCTTGACCACCCAGTCAAAGATTGACTTTGACCGTCCAATCAAAGTCAAGTAAAAAGATTTCACGTCCGTGAAAATTTAGGAAAAAAGGATATGACATCGACCACCTGGTCAAAATCAAGCAAAAGGATTTTACGCTCACGAAAAACTAGGAAAAAGGATACTACCTCGACCTCTCAGCAAAGTCAAACGAAAGATTTTTCTCCCACGACAATTTAGGAAAAAGGATATGACCTCGACTGCCTGGTCAAAGTCAAGCGAAAGGATTTTGTGCCTGCAAAAATTCAAGAAAAAGGATATGACTTTGATCGCTTGGTCAATGGTCGACTTCGACTGCCTGGTCAAAGTAAAGTGAAAGGATTTCGCGCCTGTGAAAATCTATGAAAAAGAATATGACCTCGACCGCCCAGTCAAAGTCAAGCAAAAGGATTTCGCACCCACGAAAATCCAAGAAAGGGATATGACCTCGACCACCCAGTCAAAGGTCGACTCAAGCAAAGTATTTTGCACCCGCGAAAATCCAAAAAAGGTAGAGACCGTGGTCACCCCATCAAAGGTCGACTTTGACCGCCCAGTCAAAGTCAAGCAAAAGGATTTCGCACCTGCGAAAATCCAGGAAAAAAGGATATGACCTTGACTGCCCAGTCAAATGTCGACTTTGACCGTCTAGTAAAAGTCAAGCAAAAATCCAGGAAAAAGGATAGGATGTGACTTCGATGGCCTAGTCAAAGGTCGACTTCGACCGCCCGATCTAAGTCAAGCAAAGGATCTCGTGCTAGCAAATATCCGAAAAAAGCAGGGATATGTCCTCGACCGCCTAGTCAAAGGTCAACTTTGAGCACTTAGTCAAAGTCAAGCAAAAGGATTTTGCGCCCGCAAAAATCTAGGGAAAAGGATATGACCTCGACCGCCCAGTCAAATGTTGACTCTAATTACTTGGTCAAAGTCAAGCAAAAGGATTTGACACCCATGAAAAATCCAAGAAAAGAAAAGGGATGGGACCTTGACCGCCCAGTCAAAGGTCGACTCTAACCGCTTGGTCAAAATCAAGCAAAAGAATTTCATATCCGCGAAACTCCAGGGAAAAAGAAAGACCTCGATCGCCTAGTCAAAGGTCGACTTTGACCGCCTAGTCAAAATCAAGCAAAAGGATTTCATGTCCGTGAAAATCCAGGGAAAAGGATATGACGTTGATCGCCCGCTCAAAGGTTGACTTTGACCACCCAATCAAAGTCAAGCAAAAGGATTTTGCGTCTACAAAAATCCAAGAAAAAAGGATGTGACCTCGACCACCTAGTCAAAGTTAAGCAAAAGGATTTCGCACCTGTGAAAATCCAGGAAAAAGGATAGGATATGGCCTCGATAGCTCAATCAAAGGTCTACTTCAACTGCCTAGTCAAAGTCAAGCAAAGGATTTCGCACCTGCGAAAATCCGAAAAAAGTAGGGATATGACCTCGACCATCCGGTCAAAGGTCGGCTTTGATCGCCTGGTCAAAGTCAAGAAAGAGGATTTTACGCCCATGAAAATCCAGGAAAATAGGAAGGGATAGTAGGATCTCATCCGCCCAGAATGAGAATTCGAAAAGAAAAGTGATAATCACTGGATTGTCCCTTAGGAAGGAAGTGCGCTCCGAAGGGCAAAGAGGTAATTATGCTTGTTGTTGGCTCTATGGCATAGAAACTTGTATTCTTGCTAAGATGCATGTAAAATATCCTTTGAAAGAACCTTGCTGGGGTTTCAATCTCATCTGACATTGTTCACGAGTTTTGCAAAAGGTCAAGACTTATTCGCAATTTTCCAAAACTTGAGGGGATTTATTGCGGATTGACCTGATATGACAACTTTTTGATGGTTGCATTGCTATTACACTATGATATTTGAAATTTTGCTGAGTAGTTGCAAATTTCTGCTCGGATTTCTCACACCCATTGTAGGGTATTCTATAAATTTCACAGTGTTAGGGGATTTTCTGCAAATTACCCCATCTGGTGAATTTTTGAAGACCATGTGCTCATTTTCTTGACACTTTACATTTTTCCTTTCATATGCAAGCCGCGGGGTACTGAGGATCAAAATGCAATTTTCGTGGCCATTTTGCATTTTAGGCCTTGGAAATTAAATTATTTGCACTACTAGTACACAACGGGGCCCATAGGTAACTGGCATAACTTCCAAATCATATCTTGCATGTCATCTTACCATGGTGACACCTAAACACTGTTTTGATGTTCAGTAAACATGGATTGGTGCACTAATTGCTGAGGATCATGAGCAACTACGGGTTTGGGGCATATCCTCTTCATTATTGAACATTGCCAAGGTGGAGGTGAACTGGCATTTACTATGCACTGTTGCTAGATTCTAGAAGCCCACTTTCCATGTATTCTACTTTGGGCAGTCAGAAGTTACTGTTACCTTGGAGGAGGTCCGATGGATCTACGGCCTATCGTCGTACATGTGACTACCCGTTTTCACGCGCCATGACAGTTATTCCTCTGTTCTGAGCCAACTGACAGGCTTATCCTGAAGTGCTTGCAAGAAAAGCCTCATCTACAAGGACGGGTTGACTCTGATGCTACGCCTAGATTATTTCGACAAGATTGCCAATAACCGGGCATCAGTGGACAGCTTGTGGCTTCGTGGCTTTGTAGTGCGCTTCCTTGGAGAGCTCATCTTCAGTTACGGCTGGATGACAATTGCCATTGAGGTTGCAGAGGTAGCGTTAGCCGTGATCACCCATCAAATTGAACTTCCCCCATTCTTCTGGCAAAGACATATGTTGGCTTGGATCGAGCATTGAAGCGTTCCCGGCATTTCCATGGTTGCGGCACCTTGGTGAAAGTAAGCTAACATTGTTATTTTAGTGACTTACTGTGCTTATCTAATTGTATCCTACTTCTTTTTTAACAAACTTGGCTTGCTGCTTACATGGAGGTGGAAGTTCTACGCCCTCAACGTTCTGTCTTCGACTCCTACAATCACACCAATCATTCACACATCCTTCCTGGCATCCATGAACTATGCAAGAGACTGCGGAATCTTACCGATGATACTGTAGTCTGGAGCATTCTGTTCACAACTGCGAGGCCCTTCACTGTCTTCTTTAACAGTAGTGGCATGCAACTAGTTATCCTTCCAGGGCTCATGGGCATTGTGGAATACCATCCTGTCCATGTTTTGCGCCAATTTGGCTTTTGCCAGGATTTGATTGAGCAGAGCCCCATGCTTGACTACTTCAGAGGGTACGCACTTGGCTCCAACATGACAACCTCCGAGTTGGCTCACTTGATGCATTGCGGCATTGAATCTTCTAGTCTTCCCATTACTGAAGGTTCGAGTCGCATGGCGGAATACAAGGTTGAAATTCAAGAAACTTGGCCTATAAGTGAGATTCCTCATGGTGGCACTTCATCTGTAGGAGTTGGCAACTCAAAAAGGACAAAAATCAACTTACAATGATTCAAGGATACACTGCTACGAATTTTCCTTGTATTTTATACTAAGTCAGCAATTTTTGGTACAACTAATGAGTTGTAGTAAAGGGATAGACTTGCTTTACAATGTATCCCTGAACCTGATTCGACCTATCTTGACAATGAATTCAAACTATGCTCTTTGTAACTTGTAGTTTGTTTTAGCCCGCATGCTCCTAACAGTAGCACTGTCCTAGTGATCTTCTTGACTTAGAAAGGTAGCTGGCATGACCCTAGCCCATGACCTATTTCCAACCAAAAAGCAGCTTACATGCCCCTGGTTGAAGCTCCCTCTTTGCCAATATTCCAACTCAAAAGGCAACTAGCGTGCCCCTGGTTGGACCATAGGCAAACGCCTTGCAAAGTGATGTAAAATGCAATGGTGGTGCGATCTACAATGCTGAATGTCAAATGATTTATACAAGATTTATACATGGTTTATAGAAGATATTGGTGCCCTCAACGACGAGGAAGCCTTTATTACCTGCTACAAGGAACTAAACTGTCCTCAACTCACGTGACACTACTTGGATCCCTAGGTTTATTGGTGGCTCTCACTCGGTCACATAGGCTTTTGGGATAAAATGGGCTCCATACCAAACTCCTAGGGCCCTATACCTATTTTTCAATAATTCACTTTTCTTTTACTCCCTCAAAGGCATGCTGACTTACACTATCCCTACTTGGAGGTAACGAACACCTGGGCTGGAAGGTGGCTCTCCTTTTTCCAATTTTAACTTAAGGGGTGGCTAGTCCCTTTGTAAATGTGGGCTTAGTTGGTGTATGCTCCAACTCCTCTCCAAGATGAGTTATAGGAATAGAGTTGTCCCCCATGCCTCTCTCGTTGGAGCTGACTTCTATCTTCGTCTTCTATCTTCTCATTTCCTTTGTGCTCCGATGTCTATGTTTTCTTTTTCTTGCTCGCACTCTCACTTTCATCCTAACAATTTGTCTCCCTCTTGAAGTATAGGACCCTTGGGAATTTATACATTTCATCCGATTCCCCGAGGTTAGTTACTCCCTCACTTCCTAGGTCACACAGGTAGTAACACATGAAGAGGATCAAAACTCTTCCTAAGCAGGCTAGCTTTCCGATTTTCCTCATCAGGCAACGACTGTGCTAGTGTTTACTTTTATGCTTACAATGCGAAAGAAAAGAAAGTACAATGCATATGATACAACATGCGTGATGTGTGGATGCAATAACCTGAAACACAAAATTGCTGAAACAAAAAAACATAGAGATGCATGAACCGTAATGTTATGCTTTGCAAGGGCCAAGAGAGGCTGAAGATCACTGGTAGTACTTTTTCAGGTAGGAAGCATTGATGGTCTCTGACTGCTCTCCACGATCCATATCTTTAAGAATGACTGCGCCTCCAGGCAAGGCTTCTTTCACAATGAATGGTCCACACCAATTAGGCCTGAACTTCCCTCGAGCATCAAGGAGGTGAATGATGCGCAAAACCAAGTCACCTGGCACAAAATTTCTAGGTCGAACTTTCTTTTGATATGTTCGGGCCATTCGCTTTTGGTAGCACTAGGCATGGTGTAGGACTTGTAATCTGTGTTCGTCAATCAAGTCTAGTTGGACACAGCTGTCTTGGACCCATTCTGCCTCATCCAGTTCAGCTTCTTTCAAAATTCTTAGTGATGGGATTTCCACTTTGAAAGGGAGGACTACTTCCATGCCGTAAACAAGTGAATACAGCGGTGCTCCTGTTGATGTTCGGACTGATGTCCTGTAAGCCCATAGTGCATAGAGGAGCTTCTCATGCTAGTCCTTGTGAGTCTCGGCCATCTTTTTCAAAATCTTTTATTAGCTGATTCGACAGCATCATTCATTTGCGGTCGATAAGGAGAGGATCTGTGGTGTTTGATTTTGTAACTCTGAAGGTAGTCCTCAACTCTCCTTGCTATGAAGTTTGTTCCATTATCTGATATGATTGCATGTGGAACTCCATATCTGGCAATGATATTATTCTTAATGAACTTTTCTGTAGCTGCCACAGTAACTGCTTTATATGATGCCGCCTCGACCCACTTTCTAAAGTAATCGATGGCCACGAGAATATACCGACGCCCATTAGATGCAACTGGATGTATGGCCCCGATAACATCAATTCCCCAAGTGAAAAAAGGCCAAGGCGACGACATGCTATGTAGCTATTGTGGGGGAGCATGTATGAAGTTGCCATGTACTTGGCAATTGTAGCATTTTTGCACAAATTGGCAAAAATAACTTAGCAAAATAACAATTAAATAATTTCAAAACATAACGTAGACATGTGCATGAATGAGTGACTTCAAAAATTGCACCAGAACAAGGTTGCACCTCCAGCTAAGCACCTGAAACTAACAATTTAAAACCACGCATGAGTGACATCAATGTCACCAAATATGCGCCCCAAAACTCACACACCAAATTGGCAAACCTGAACTACTATCAAAATCACAAGGAAAACACGATTCTCGAAAAACCAACTTACACAACTAGAGGAAAACATTTATAAATCATGACTTTTCAAAACTCTTTTGTCATTTCCTTTTGAAATCTCATGCACATTTCCAAATCACTCAATGCATTTCAAGAAGCCATTTTCTCATTTAGCAACTAGCCCAAAGCACAAATCATCTCATTCACAAAACAAGGCTGGAAGTTAGCAAACACACAAATCTCAATCTGCCTCAAGGAAACCTGTCACACCTAGGCCACAGGTGATCGACCTAGCCTCAAGTAGTTGGCGAGGCTCCATCCCGGTCCACACCGCAGTGTGGTGGTGAACCACCCCGCACAAAAGTCCAACCTCCTCGGTCACAGCCTCAAAGTAGCGTACCCTCATTGGTACAAACACAGAGTGCATCTACTCTATGATACCCTTAAGTGCCCGAGTACCTAGGGACTTTAACCCCAGACCCAACCAACACCTGCACTAATGGATCTTCGGGTTATTATCTCTCGAGCCCTACAGTATTACATCACACATAGCGACGAGGCTCACTCCTTGGACCAAACTCGGTAACCATAACCCAAGCCCATCCTCGACTACTCAGAGGTCTCACTACCCCTTGTTGGTACAGCCAATTGGCTCTTATGTGGTTCCTACAAATCTTGGCAAATCATTCAAAACATAAGCGGTTGCCTTTAAAAACTCTTTTAAATCCCTTTTCAAAATCATTATTAAAACTTATTCTCAATCACTTATTTTCACATTCATGGACCTCACTAACCATGATCATGTTATTGTCCATTTATTGATTCATACATTTCAAGGCATTTCCTACTCATTTTAGGAAATCCTCAATCCATATCCATTTTCCACAAATATATTGTTTATCATTTTTATGGAAATCTTAATCAGACCTTTATTTCTACATAAGCTATTTCATTACTTATTTCCATGCTTCATTCAGGTATTTACAGGTATATTCCACACATTGTTTTTTCAAAACACCTTTACTGAGACTATTTTGGGTTACTGAAAAACACAGGTTTCGTCGGTCATTTTTGCTGGTCGAAACCATCACCTAGATCCATTGGCCATTTTCGTCAGCAGGATCCACCATTGGTTCTCGCCAAGAAGTTCCGCTAGGAATTTCTGCTAAACCCTTAAAAACTTAATACATAAAAAACTAGATAGAACCCATGTGGGAAAATCACCTAAAACTCCATAAAAATCCACAAGAATCATCAAGAACATCTAACGCATGCATGGACATCATTTAACACCATCAAAACACGAGATTAACATGATTTCTATCCAGTTTTCAGAGATTACCCATATTTCACAAAATCCCACTTATATTTCCTTAAAAGTTCGTAAATCATTTCTCCAACATGTTAATTTTGTTTTCATGCTTCCATGATCTTTACCACATCAAAATACACCTAGGCATGCTTTCTAGGAATTAAAAGAGGGAGGGAAATGCGTATAGTTTGAGTTTGCTGACATTCCTTAGTTTTCCAGCGATCTCTGGTGACCCTCTCTCGGCACGAGCACCTCGCTGGGGTCACGCGCTCTCTGGCGACGACGAGGTCTCGATGTCGGCGGATCCTCCTTTCCCCTCACGACTCTCTCTCTCTCACTCAGTCTCCCTCGTCTCTCCCATTCTCTGTCCTTTACATGAGCCAACGAAAGGGGTGTTTTATACACCTAAGAGTCACGAGCAGGCGGGGCAGTCGAGGTGGTAGTGCGTCAGGCGCTGGTGCAACGGCGGTTCGGCGAAAAAGCTTAGGCAAAGGTGTGAGGCGGCGTTTACTGCTTTTCTGACATCCTACTGTTTAGGCATTTCACTAGCATATTTTGCTAGTAATCTCGCTACCAGTTTCAACCACTAATTCTTGCGATCAATTTCCACCACCAATTTCCACTTGACCCTTATTCTAGGGTCTAGAGAGAGAAACAAGGGCTCCAACCACTCAAATCATCAGCAAACCAATCAAACACAAGCTCACATTCCCATAATCATTGGGAAAACAAACCCCAGGGCATAATTTCTCATATAGATCTCAATATCAATATACATATCATCTCAAATTACAACCCTGGGTATTACATAATCCCCAAGAGCCACCCCCTTATTGAAAGGCAACAAAAGCCTACTGCAAACCATATCCCTAAAGACCTACATCAGGGACAACTTGGGAATCCACTCCCAAATTTGATGGAACCACAAATCTCCATAGTCACCTCATCTTATTCAAGATGAAGTTAGTCCCCTATTATGATTTGGGGCTAATAATACATTTGTTCTTTTACTCACTAGAGGGTGAATCCATGGGCTGGTTCCTCATCCATTCAAAGGAGGACCTCAGTAGCTTTGATAAAATAAGAAAATGCTTCCTAACAAAGTACCAGCACAAGATCAATCCGAAGCCAACCTTCCACGATCTAAGTAAAGAAGTTATGAAGCAGGAAGAAAGCTAGGTTGCCTTCACCAATAGGTGGCGTGAAATGGCAACCAAATCAGCCTTAACCATTCTTGAAAGGCATGTGGTTCAAACCCTCATCGCAAATACCACCGAACAAATGAAGAAACGACTTATAAATGCCTACTATCTGTAACCATGCCGGCGAGGAGATTCCGCAAATGAATGCGAAATCGGTCGGCAAAATCACGTCGAAAAAGCAAAATAAAACGGAGTTGCCACCTAATCTATTATGGAAGACAAGGAAAACCAAATACATGAAAAATCATGCGAAAACACAAAAGACAAGTCTACGAAAACCAGAATGCGGGTAAG
>JAMKQA010249269.1:0-10402 GCA_024699735.1 Posidonia australis | reverse complement strand
AGAAGAGGCCTGAAAACAACATAGGATTCTTTTGACATTTGTCAGATTATCCTTGTTATCATTTAAGAATAATAGAGTGTCATCAGCATACTGCAGGTTTAGCACAGAAGGCCCTTCATTAGGGAAAGAAATCCCAGCAATGAGGTTACTTCTCATTGCCATTTTCAACATTGCATTCAATACATTTGATGCAATAATGAACAGAAGAGGGGATAGGGGATCCCCCTGCCTAAGCCCATTAGTTGCACCAAAATAACCTTTAGGTGAACCATTAATTAACACTGAGAATTTGGCAGATTGTATGCACATACTAATCCACTTGATCCACCTTAAACCAAACCCCATGCCAGATAATGCATCAAGAAGTAAATGTCAATTTACATTATCAAAAGCCTTTTCAAAGTTTATTTTTAATAAATAACCATGAATATTTGAGGATTTCATAAGGTAAAGGGTTTCCTGAGTAATCAGGAAACAGTCTCCAATAGCCCTGCCTTTAAGGAAAGCACATTGAGATGCATCCAAAACAGAATTTAAAACAGGGTTTAGCCTAGAGGCCAGTGTCTTAAAAATAATTTTGTATATACTGTTGAGTAGACTTATAGGCTAGTAGTCCTGAATCCTTATGGTATATACTTGGTTTTGTTGATACGAGACAATGTTGGGTTATTGATTATGTCTACCAAGATCCGTTCCCACATGTTTGTTGTTTCATGTCCATTTAATCAAAGCTTTTAACACAATATTTGATGCTTTTACATGTAGTCTCATTACCATCTTTTGACTTATTTTATCCGTTTATCCACCTGTCATAAGCTATTGTAACGTGCAAAGGTTTTTCTTTGGATAATCGGTAAGCTGTGATGTATAAGTCCCTCAAGCAAACTAACCAGGAGAATAATAGAGTACTGTAACGTGCAAAAGTCGGGTAACTGATAATAGATTGTCACTCGACTAATCACCTACTCTAGAAGGTTGGCCAACAGTCGGATTTGAATCTAGCAAATTGTACTATTAATTAATTTTTCTTACTTCGAATAATATCGGTTATACTTGTTTTATTTAGAGATGAAATTACGAGGGAAAAAAAAAGAACCTTATAATGTAATAAATAAGATTGACATCACATGATCTCCCTGGCGCTAACATAAACAAAAAATAGTATGTATAGCTAATGAGGTAGCATGTTGCCTTACTTCTGCGGCAAATACATCCTTAAACTAGTAAGTTAGGTATTTGTTATATATGCATAGATCTCGAAGCGTCTCGATGCAAAAGGAATAATATTACTAAAAGAAACGAAACACAATCACCACTGCACTCAAACAATATATTTAATCAAGAATCATCTCAAAATCGAACTAGTTTTTGTGGCACTGGAAGAATATAATCTTGGATCATCCTTAGGATCTACCAGTTGGGCGTCTAGCACAAAATTATCATAAACATCTTTTGTAGCTTGTCCATTTATCAATATCTAAGCAAGGATTTACAAATATCTAATTTAAATTGACCCTACTATTACACCATGTTGAAGCTTTATATATTCAATTCAAAACTAACAAATAATGAGTAAAGCAATCCAAGCTAGTAAAGAAAAACTACACCTATCAGTTTTCAACATGTAACTCAATCCCTACGTTATTCAATTAGATAAATAACAGCAAGCATTACTGAATGTGTTTCTTGGAGGGAAAATTCCATGCAAAACACAAAAGTGAGTCTTAAGTTTTACTTTCCTGTTTCAACAAAAAGGAGTGCAGCAGTGTTCTTCTTCACTACTAAATTAGAAGGCCACCTGCCAAAAAGCTGCATGTGAAAGAGGGGAATCAAACTGCTGTGCCTCGTTTAAAATGCTTCAATCTTATCCACAACAACAACAGCAGCAAAGAATGCCAAAAACAGAAGACTAAAAAATTGGTAGCAAGGGAAGACAGCACAGCACCAACTAATTCATTACCACCACACAGTCAGATTCATTCTGGTTGGGTGGTCCTAACTCCATTACTCTCACATCTTGTGTTCTTGCACTTCCCAACCACCCTCCTTGTCTTGGAGAATGGTAATTTGGATTTCATTTTCTTGTAATCCTTAATAAAAACGTGGTGATAATAGAAATACATAGGTGAGTAATCCTTTTTATCATACAGTAATGTAATCCTTTTATCTGCACTGCCAAAGAATTGTTCCATCTTCATATATATATATATAGTTTGATGAAATTTCTCTTTTCTCGGTGTAACCCTTTGTTCTTTTATACTTAAAAAGGATGCAGTCTCCAATATTCAATAAACAACGTTTGCAAATTTCAGAAACTAGTGTTGACAGGCTAATTAATAATTAAATTTCATAACCAGGGTATTTTTACTACTAGTGCTCTATATGTCATGTATTTCGTACTTAAACTTTTATAAATTAAGGAGTTGCACAGGTTGTAATTTTTCTATTAACGAGAAGACAAAAAAAAAAAGCTTAATTAAATAAATTTTACTTTAAAAGTGGTCTCAATCATATATGCACTGAACATACAGTTCATGATTTAGGAAAAGGTTGAAAAGAAACCTTCTACTACTCTAATCAGTTGGGCTATTGTGGTGAGGAATATCATTTCCAATATCTAACACCTAATAAAGTTATTAACATAATTCTATTATTTAAGCAACAAAAGTGGTGTGCTCGCAACAGAAACACATGGCAACTTGTTGACCACTTGCCTTGAAAAAAATATCCAACCCATCCCTTCACCTCAAAGGAGATGTATCAAGTTTGGTCTTTCACTCTTTCTACCGCACCGCTTTTTTATTATTATTATTATTATTATTATTATTGTTATTATTATTTCTCAAAGATTTTTGGATCACCGTGGAAAGCTTACAATATATATTTTATTTTTATAAAAATGCAACTTTTGTATCTACCATCAAAGTTAAGATGGGTAAAGTAAAAAATGTACTTATCTAATCGAAGGAATTTCATCTACCTAAGTAAACTCTAGAGCATATAAGTATAGCATAAATATATATAAATCATTATAACTTCAAATTAAAAGCTCAGTACGTCTTCCTTATTAAAGATCGTTGAATGTTAACTATTGTTAGATTGAATGGTGAAGCTCCACTAAATGTATTTTTTTTTTTTATCAAAAAATCAAAATTATTGGAATCAATCTTAAATACAAAACTCACAACCACTTGGTCAAGTTACAAAAGTTCCTTAGTTACAGTATCAAGTGACATTGGAGGAAGCTTTTTCTTTGGACATAATTAATATTGGAAGAAGTTTATCTGCCAAAACAACCTTAGAAAGAAACATACTAATTGCAACACAAGATAGAACTACATTAATTAAAATAAGAAAATACCAAAAAAATAAAATAAAAAGCCTTACCCAAAACTCTCCTCACATTACCATCATTTCCTCCCAAATAATAAGATTGTGTTTGATTTATATTCCAATTTATGAACCTTTTGCAAAATCTAGGTTTTGACTCGAAGGTTACATATATTAGTTTTTGGTTTCTATCAAATTTGTATAATAGATAGAAATGCAAACGGATTAGACACGGTACGAATATGAATGTTACCATATATGTATTCTTTTTGGAAGTACGGATACAGATATGGATATAGATATCATCTAGATATTAAAAATTACATATGAATATTGATATAGTATAGGTATTTGATAGATGTGTACGGATAAAAAAGATGAATATAATAGAATATTAATAATTCTTTATACCTAATGTTTAAAATATATGTGAGTGAATATACTTTACATAACTGATCATGTAAAATCAGTAGCTAGTGATCATTGTCACCAAAAATATATTTGGGTTACAATCAAATAGAAGAATATATTTGTAGAATATGGATATTATAGATACAAATATGAAAAATAGTATCCATGCTAGTATCTGTATCCGCTCAAAACTAATACAAATAATCCATATCCTCTCAAAAATAGATACCAATATGGATATGACATACATATCCTATATTCATTTGTATCTCTAAGAATAGAAGTTGTGTAAATTTCTACAGTGAATTGATTCTATTTTCTTGTTTGATTTAAGATGCGTTTAGTTGCACTTCTATGGAAAGCTAAATTTTACATTTTTTTTTTATAGCAAAAGTTGACTTTTGATTTCATTTCTAAAAGCTAGCTTCTATAAGAATGTGTATAATTTTGTTTGGCCAAAACAATAACATGTAGATTCTAAGTTTTAATATTAATGTCAATAGTCTAATTTACCTTTCGTCAACATTAATTTCAATAAATAAAAGGTGTTACATTATTTTCTCATATATGTACTAATGTACATGGTATTATCATAAATAAAAAAAACTCAACATTATAAGAAAAATCACTAATTCAAGCAATTGAAGTAATAATCTCCACCCAAGAGATGTTGGGTTTGTGAGTTTGGAAAAAGAAATAGAATTTTGTTGTAGATCAATGGCAATTTTGTAAATTATAATGGTAAAACGAAGTAAATACATAAATATTACAAGGACAATATGAGAAAAAAAAACCAAACATTTGTAGTAGAGAACTTCTATCAAAATCTACATCTTAGAATCTAACTAAAAGCTAAACCAAATGCACCTTTAGGCTCCATTTGGAACTATAGTTTTTGGCAAAAAAAAATACTTTTCCTGAAAAAACAGTTTCAAATAGGTTCTTTTTCCAAAGTTTTTTTAGACTTATAAACAATCTTTTTGTAGTTTGAACTAAAAAACTGCTTATAGAAAAGGTGTAATATATAGTTTTTAGTTTTTTTTCCTAAACACCTATGATCAAACTAACAATGCTGTAGATACCTTCCTTATTCTAATATTTCCTTCAACATCCCTAGGGCTCTGACAATTGCCTTGTATACTCTTTAGTTAATTAGTATTTAATCTGACAGAATGAGATGTCGCCTATTTGAAATGTTAATGGCCATGGAATAGACCATTTTACCCTTGATAAATTTGCATAAAAACCTATCTCTAAATTTTTTAAAGAACTTAAATGTCATTGATCTTAATATATTTGTTATCTACTTTCCTCTATGAAATATCCTCAATGTATAGTCTTCATTGTCTCTATATTAAGCATAAAATATGGTAATTAAGGATTAGATCACTTAAATAGAAGAATAAACTAGGACAGGTCATGTAGCATAGTTTCCTTGAGTTTCTTTGTAGATCTTTCCAAATCCGTATCCTCACTCTTTGAAGTACAAATTCCCCTCCTTTAGACTTGAAAACAAAAATAACTACTAAACTACAACACAAGAAACAACCTTGAGTTGCCACCATCAGCCACCATCAGCCACCACCAAGAAAAACACACCTTTTGGATTATCCTTCCCATAAATAAAAAAACTTTCATACTCACCTCATTCTCTCACAAAATTCAATTATTTTTTCCCACTTTCCTACTTTACACATACTTGGACTTCTAAAGTTTCGAACTTTGACATCTATTTCCTCCCCAAGTCCAAAGTTTTTGACACAAATTAGATACAGTGAGGTCATACAAGCATGGTAAAGAGGTAATTGAAGAGAGTGATCCTCGCTCTGTCGACATGTAGTTTCCTAGTGGGGGAGGAGGCAAAATAGACCCAAACCTCCTCCTTCCCAATGGCCATGGTGATAGAGAGGGTGTAGCTACGACGGATGAGACAATAGGACAGAAGAAAGAAAGGTCGAGGTCAAGGAGAAACTTGCGTGGAGCCATGGGGAGGAAACTAAAGAAAATGTCATTCTCTTCACCTCCTCCCCAGTGTGTAAGCGAAGAAGTAGATGATGATATCTGTAGACAAATTTTGTAGTTAGGGAGTCGTATGTTTGTGCCAAAACATATTAAAGGTCCAATTGGTAAAAGCTTGAGGTTTTGAATTTAAGTGTAGAAATTAATTTCTAACTACAAGTTATCATACCTCAGTTCTCAGAAATGTGAAAGAATTATTGTTTCGAAAGTAATGTACTTCTGATAAGTTGATGGTATTTGGTAGAACTATTGGACCATTGTAGCTTTTGAGAAGAAATTATATATTCAAAAATGATCCAAAAGTTCTATCAAGTGGATACTGAATGTGTTTTCGTATTTTTTTTGTTATGATTTACGTTTAACCATGGTAAGAGAACGCTACAATTACGAAGGGGTCAAGGTAAAGATACGAAAGACAATTGTCAAAGTCAAAAGAGGTATTTGGGAAAATATTAGAATAAAAAGGATATCTAGAACATTGTGAGTACTACCAGGAATAGCCTTATCAAAAGTATTTGGAAAAAAGGAAAAAAAAGACTTATAATTTTTGACAAAAGAAATTGACTTTTCGTTAAAAATTATGGTTCCAAGACTAGGTATAAACGAAAATTTAGATTCCAGTCATAGGTTGATCCCCGTTTGAAATATTTTTCAGAAACAGAATCAACAATGCCTAAGCCGACACCTCAAGGGCCCAAGGCCCAACCTCACCTCTCTCCCTACACGTGTCGGCCTCGCGGTGGGGTTATCCCCATTTTTTTACCCGTGGGTCCCACGACCCTCCAGCTGTGCCCACGCCTCCCGCACCTGGTATTTCTCCCGCCCCAGCATACAGCTGTGTGGGCTCGAGATCTCGAAACGTGTCCGAATCGAGCCACCCGCAGGCCGACGCATGTCCCCAGTGCACGACGTCGACAGCTAAGGTGCACTCCGCGCCTGCACTGGTGGTGGGGCGCGCGACTCCCTCGTCTTCTCCTCTTCGGTCCTATCCGGTCTCCTCCCCCACTCACGCTTACGGATATTTCCATGCGGACCAGGGGCAGAATGGCCTTTCCACCTCGGTTCCGCTGCTGACATGTATGAGTTTTCACCCTGTTGTTGTCCATGTGTTGTTGCATCAACAACCCCGCTGGTTTCTGGATTCTGGAGTTTCATCCTGTTTCAAATTCACCCCTGGCGCAGATAAAATAAATAGACATGTAGACAGTAAATTGCACCATACTGTTCGCATCATTGTAACATGCATGAATGGTAATTGATTAATTGTTAATACAGTTGCAAGAACCTAAGTTTTCTTAATAGTTTTAAGTTAAGATATATAAACAGTGAGATTTAGCACGTTTATTAAAATATAGGATTTACTAATAAAACTTGAGAAATCTGATCTATGAAGTAGTTCGACGATCAGTTTACGCTAAAATACAAGTTATATCTGCAATCACTTGATTAATTAATTACGACAGAAAAAATGGTTTGAATCCAATAGAACTTGGAGAATGTATTTATTTGGAGAAAAAAAAGGATCCAGATAATCATTTCAAGCTCAAGTTAAAACAAAATGAAAAACAGATTTCTCCATGCCAACTTTCTTGAGGAGATTAGATTCTGAGCTTCAACAAGGAATGAATGATAAGGACCAAGTACGAGGACCGACTTCATAATATAATTTTGCCTAGAAGTATATATATGCTTTTCGTTTTTTTTCTTATTTATCCATTCTTTCTCTGTTTCAGCTGATAGAAGAATACAGAGAACCATTTAACCGAAGCTCTAGCGCTCTCTCTCTCTCTCTTTCTCTCTCTCTCTCTCTCATGAAAATTCAACTATTATCTACCTAATTGTTGTTCGTCAGGATCAAATCTCTTCCTTTCGTTCGGATTTTGAGAAGAAGAAGAGTAGTGGTTTGGATCAGATTCGGTGACTTCTGCTTGCCTGTTGTCTACTTTTGTGTTCTTCCCGTGGCTGCCGTCTGCTTCCTGCATTTTGGCTACTTCTGAGGCGTTTGGTGGCTGTGTGGGTCCTCAGGGGTTGGATTTGTTCATGTTTTTTTTTTCTGTGTGTAAAGGTATGATTTTTAGTTGGTTTTCCGGTAAAAGATCTGATCTTTTCGCCATGAGTAGTCCTCCTGTTCTACTTGGTCTTCGCCATTCCGTTCCAATTTGATCTGTGCTGTACTTTCCGGCTGTAAACCCGCAAACTTTCTTCCCTGTTTGCTCCGATTCTGTCGCCTGTCTCTCTTTTGGAACAGCCATCAAAACCTAGAAGTTGTTCTGGGGTGTTTCACATCAGTAACAGTCAGAAAGAAAGAAAAAACTGTCTGTTACTCTTATTTTCCTCTCTTTGTTGTAGATTAAAAAAAAAAACTTCTCGAAGAGGAGATTCCACAGTCTTCTTGTGTTCTAGGGTTTAGATCAGCTAGATTTAGTGAAGAAACAACAAAAAATCCGATTCTTTTTGCAGCCCTGAGGTTGCAGTTGAAAGTCCCCTGTTTTGTTCTGTTCTGCTTTGTTTTCTCTAGTTCTTTTCAGGTTTGGAAAGATATAATTCAGAGAAATGGTGTCAAGGTCCTACTCCAATCTTCTGGACCTCGTCTCCGGGGAGTCTCCATCGTTTGGCAAGATGAATGGTCGAATTCCCCGGGTGATGACCGTCGCCGGCATCATCACCGACCTTGACGACGAGGACGACGACGCGAACTCTTCCTCGCAGTCCGTTCCCCGAGACCGCACAATTGTCGTCGGGAATCAGCTCCCGATTCGCGCCCATCGACGCCCCGATGGGAATGGTTGGGACTTCGTGTGGGACGAAGACTCACTCCTTCTCCAGCTCAAAGACGGCCTCTTGGCCAACCACGACATGGACTTCATCTACATCGGGTGCCTACGAGACGAGATTCCAATGTGCGAGCAGGAGGAAGTTGCCCAAATCCTCCTTGAGAACTACAAATGTGTACCGACGTTCCTCCCACCGGAGCTCTTCTCCCGGTATTACCATGGATTCTGCAAGCAGCAGCTGTGGCCACTGTTCCATTACATGCTTCCATTGTCGCCGGACCTCGGTGGGAGGTTCGACCGGTCCCTATGGCAGGCGTATGTTTCGGTGAATAAGATATTCGCTGATAAGATATTGGAGGTGATCAATCCGGATGATGATTTTGTCTGGGTCCATGACTACCATCTCTTGGTTCTGCCCACTTTCCTCAGGAAACGATTCAATCGAATCAAGCTTGGGTTTTTCCTCCACAGCCCCTTCCCATCGTCGGAGATTTATAAGACGTTGCCCGTGAGGGAGGAGCTGCTGCGTGCGCTGCTGAATTCGGATTTGATTGGTTTCCATACCTTCGATTATGCCCGGCATTTCCTTTCCTGCTGCAGCCGGATGCTGGGGTTGTCGTATGAATCGAAGCGTGGGTACATCGGGCTTGAATACTACGGCCGGACCGTTAGCATCAAGATCCTACCTGTTGGAATCCACATGGGTCAACTTCAGTCGGTGCTCAATCTCACAGAGACACAGGCTAATGTTGCTAAGCTCATTAACAAGTTCCATGACCTCGACAGAATTATGCTGCTGGGTGTAGATGATATGGACATCTTCAAGGGAATTAGCCTGAAGCTGCTGGCGATGGAGCAACTGCTAAAGCAACATGCTCAATGGCGTGGGAAGGTGGTTTTGGTGCAGATTGCTAATCCGGCGAGAGGGCGGGGGAAGGATGTGAGGGAAGTGCAGGCTGAGACACACGAGATGGTGAAGCGGATAAACGAGGCCTTCGGCCAACCCGGGTACGAGCCTGTGATTTTGATCGATAAGCCCCTTCAGTTCTACGAGAGAATGGCTTATTATGTGGTGGCGGAGTGTTGCTTGGTCACCGCAGTGAGGGACGGCATGAACCTAATCCCCTACGAGTATGTCATATCGAGGCAAGGAAACGATAAGCTGGATATGCTGTTGAAATTGAGCCCCTCTGCCCCTAAGAAAAGCATGTTGGTGGTTTCTGAGTTCATTGGGTGCTCTCCATCTCTAAGTGGTGCCATTCGTGTCAATCCATGGAACATTGATGCCGTGGCTGAGGCAATGGACTCTGCCCTGGAAATGGCCGAGTCAGAGAAGCAGCTGCGCCATGAAAAGCACTATAGATATGTCAGCACGCATGATGTTGGCTATTGGGCACACAGCTTCTTGCAGGATCTGGAGAGGACCTGCAGGGATCATGTGAGGAGGAGGTGCTGGGGTATTGGATTTGGGTTGGGGTTCAGGGTTGTAGCACTTGACCCCAACTTCAGGAAACTGTCCATGGAACACATCGTATCTGCATATAAAAGGACCATGATCCGAGCCATTCTGCTGGACTATGATGGCACACTCATGCCTCAGGCACCCATTGACAAGAGCCCAAGCTCGAAGTCGATTGAGATATTGAACAGCTTATGTGCTGATAAGAACAATGTGGTTTTCCTCGTAAGCGCTCGAAGCAGAAGTACATTGAGTGAATGGTTTTCTCCATGTGAGAATCTTGGGATGGCAGCTGAGCACGGATACTTTATCAGGTAGATAGATTGCTAGTAATTTTTGCTGATTTCTTTTGTACCATATAGAACTTTTGCTTAGGTTTCCATTCATTCAGGCTAAAGAGGGATGTAGA
>JAMKQA010249260.1:0-14235 GCA_024699735.1 Posidonia australis | reverse complement strand
GTGAGTTCATACTCAGTGACAATATTACATTGTAGTGGTGGTGGTTGTGATCCATGAAGATACGGTGATCCATACTGTAGATCTGTTGGGCAATGGTCTTGGAAAGGCATGTTAGTATTGCTGAATCAGCCAGTAACAACTTTCTACTGGTACTGAGGGGAGAGGCAAAGAACAATAGCTGTGTATTTGATAACCAGGAAAACTTCCATTAAAGTGGATGATTACTCAAGTAGAGGATAAATTCAAATTCCATTAGTTTCTTCATAAAAGAATCATGATTTTAATTATTACAAAAATAAAATTTTCATGCATGAAACACAATACGATCTGCAAACTATGATTTATAACAGTTTCACATTTTTCATACAGGCATAGACTACATGTCTATTTGTCTTTTTCTAATTCACTATGTGCCTATAACATTATTTTTCCTGTAACATGCATTTAGAACAAACAATTAGGTAACGAGTGATAATAGCAACAATTTTAATGTGCCAATGGATAGCCAAAACAAACATGGTTATCCAGGCAAGCACTTCAGCAACTATGTTGTAAAACAAATAGCATTGACTCCTTGACAAATGCTGAATCTCAATACCATAAGGCTAACCTACAAGTTGAAGACTGCACGGAGCACGGAGCAGCGGAGCACCGTGCACGGAGTAGAGGAGCACGGAGCAACGGAGCACTGCGCACGGAGGCAGGAGTAGCAGAGCACGGAGCACTGCGCACGGAAGCAGGAGCAGTGGAGCACGGAGCACTGCGCACGGAAGCAGGAGCAGCGGAGCACGGAGCACTGCGCACGGAGCAGCGGAGCACGGACCAGCGGAGCACGGAGCATGAAAGCAGGAGCAGCGGAGCATGGAGCACTACGCACAGAGCACTACGCACGGAGCAGTGGAGCACTGCGCATGGAGCAGCGAGCACTACGCACGGAGCAGCGGAGCACGAAGCACTACGCACGGAAGTAGCGGAAGGAAGAGGCTGCGCACGGAGCAGCGGAAGGAAGAGGAGGAGGCGGATGGGTATTAGGGTAAGAAAGGAAGGAAATCGACTCGCGTCAGTATTTTAGATCTGATTTAGCGAGGACAAGTAGCGAGGACATTTCCTCCCTATTTCCTCGCTAACAATAAGCGAGGACATTGCGAGAAATAGTCCTCGCTATTTCCTCGCCAAATTATTGCGAGATCATGTCCTCGCTAATTCCTCGCTATATGTCCTCGTTATATTTTGGCGAGGACTTGTCCTCGCTAGTTGTCCTCGCAAAATGTCGATTTTCTTGTAGTGTCAATAACATTCTGCTTGATGACGAAAATTGGAAAAGCTCGCTTATGTGAGATTGGATTATCCCTCTTCAGTTGTCACTACTTAGACAACCAAGTTAGCAAGGGAGCCACCGAACATCAAAGCCGATGAAATGTCCAAACTTCCTAAGAATCTGTACCTCTAAGAGGGAGATAAAATGTTAGGGGTGACTGAGAGTGTAAGCTAGAAAAGAAAACATACATTCGCAAGGGTATAAAAGAATACAGAAGACAGAAGTCAGCCTAAGAGTGGGAGCCGTGCGTTGTAGCTCTACCCTTACCATACCTTGGAGAGGAGTTGGAGTATGCGCTTAGTAAAATCACAGCTTTGAGGGACTGACCCACCCTCTTGCAATAATGGCGTCTTGAATAGATCAGGCGCTTATTACCTTCAAGTCAAGGTTAGAGTGAAACCGCACGTCTATGAGGGAGTAAAAAAAGTCAATGATATTAAAAAAGAAAAGCAGGTGTAGGACCTTAAAGAGTTTCGTATGGAGCCAAGCCCATTACACTACCGTTGGCATGGAGCCAAGTCCATTACACTACCTTACAGTGAGTTCGAGTGCCACCACTACCCATCAAGAGCCACCTATGACTTGTGAATCTCTGTAGTGTCAACTGAGTCGAAGGTGTCATCCTCCTTTAACAGGCATACATCTTTCCAGCCTAACTGAGGACAGACAGACAATCAAACTCAGCAAGCAAGTTATCCAGAAAATGAACTCAGTGAACAAGAAAAGCAATAAATGCAGATAACAAGCAACTAAAATCCCACTTAGTCAACATGACATGCATTTTATGATCAAACAATATGGTCACTCTTAAATAATGAAATTGCTTACAATAATAGAGTCCACCACAAAAATCATAATCATCACAATTTTGCTTGGATGAATCTTTTTGCTTGCATATGGATTTGTTCAATAGAGTTTTGCGAAGTGCTTTTAGCCTAGGGCATTTCAACTGCTCATTCGTTAAAGAGCATATGCAGCAAGGACACTAGTTAATACACGAGATACACGGACTTGTAGAATCAACAGCATGACAGCAACTCCTCTGCAACAATTCAGGTGTGGTAAACATTATTTGGAGAATGTTTGAGGTTAACACAGCCAAGTACAGGTCCCAATCAGAACACAATAAGCAGTTGAACAGAGAATAGCCTTGACATGCTAGCTTGAGACAGACTATGATTTATCACATCTCATCCTACCGTCTAAGTGTAGCTTAGGACAGTGGATGAATATACATGCCTCCAATCAGTAAGCGATTGTGCCGCTGGCTTCAACCAAAATCAGCCTCGACCACTTCAGTGATTCAAAGTGCACCTACAATCACAGCCAAATCCTCAAGTCTTTACATCTTTGAGTGGTACCCAACACTTCCCGTGGTAGCTTGACTCGATGCCAGAGGCATTTGTTTTGCCTTGGCATCTCCTGATCTGATTTTTGTTTTCATTGAGCATCATTCGCCCCTTTATGCTAGGGGCATGTCAGTTGCTTTCTAGTTGGGCTCACACAATCCGCTACTTAGTTCATCAAGGGCAAGTCAGTTGTTCTCTGATCAGGACCCACACTTCAAATGATTAGCGGAGACAACAACATGACTGTGGTCTCCACGCAGCAATCTAGAATATGGTAAATACAATCTGGAGAATGTCCTATAGTAGCACAGCCAAATACAAAGCTATAAAAACACCATGGTTGAGCAGAACACATCCTAGACATGCCAGTCAGAGGTAGGCTACAATCCCAATCAAAGGTTTTTATGAAGTTGCCACAATTCCTTCTGTCTTCCAAGTACAATACAGGATGGTAGTTGGGTATACATACTTCCAATCATTAGATGAATGCATCACTTACTTTGACTAATGACAATCTCAAATACTCCAATGGTTCAAGGTGCATTTATAGTTATAGTCTGGCTTCCAGGACACCATACCCTCGAGTGATTCTAGCTAGTTCGATACCAGAGGCATGTCAGTTGCCCTTAGGTCAAAAGTCACATATCAGGTGCTTGACAGAACACCAACTTACGGTGTAATTGAACCAAAGTCTTCTACCAGGGGCATGTCAGTTGCTCTTAGGTCAAAAGACACATATCAGGTGCTTTACAGAACACCAATTGAACGAGAGTCTTCGACCAGGGTCATGTCAGCTGCTCTTTGGTCGAACGTCATGTATCAGGTGCCTGATAGAACCATGTCGGTGGAACCTTGGATGGCACTCCTCTATCGGGTGTGTGGAAGCACTCGAAGAGTCCTGATACGGTCACGGCAAAGATGGTGAATCCGGAGAAGAAGACTAGACTCGGAAACACCAAGGAGAGATAAGAAAGGATAAGGAAAGGAGTCGCCACCTAGTCTTTTAATGGAAAGACGAGGAAAACCAAACACACAAGAAAACCAAGAAGCAAACAAGATGCAGAAAACATGTGTGCTCCATGCCTAATGGATATAATGCACAAAATGAATGTGAGCCAAAGAAAGGGTAAGGATTCCGGTTACGCATGGGGAAGGGTTAGGCACCCCCATGCGCCCGAGAAAACTCTATCTTTCTTGGTTTCATACTTCCCAATGGTCTATTAAATGTGTGCTTGCTTATTCTAAATGTTCATGCTAATGATGACTAGAGATAACATGCCAAATCAAATAAAAGAAATGAAATAAGGGGAAAAAGTTAATCCGAGGGTCAAATGTAGGCATTGAGAATGCCGCTTTACTGTACGTTCTTAGGCGATGAGGAAAATCGTGAAAGTCGAGAAATTCTCGGAAAGTATCACTCAAATCAGCAGAAACTCAAAGAAATCTCAGAAAATCAAATTGGGAAAATAATCCTCTTTTCGGGACCATGTCGGCATTGTCGAGCCTTTTAATGTACACCCTCAGGGTGATGGAAAGCCAAATCAAGTCAAAAGACAGGGAAATCGGAAAAAAATAGGGAAACGATGAGAAAACCAAACTTGATGCGAGCTAGAAATGTGTGCGCAATGTAAGGAACAAAATGAGAGAAAACTTGTATGAAAAATTGCGGCAAAATTTGCAAAATGCCAGTGAGAGTGTAAAGTTGTGAATTCTAGGGGCTTTTGTGCAAAAAACCCAAATTCTGAATGAAAACTAAATTTCTGAAGCTAAAACATCAAAAATACATAGAAAAACACATTTCATGTAGTTTTAAAGAAATCTGGGGTCAAATGTGCAAATCTGCGCATTTTTAACCAAATTGAAGGTTCCTAGGGGTTAAAATGCAATTTTGCCACTAAAACATACATTTAAAGCAATTTAGTGGAAATTCAGGGTAAAATATGCAAGAAAAATGATCCATGAAAGTTTCAAGGGCAATTCAGTATATTTACCCTAGAAAACATGCATTTAGTGTTAAATCTGTAAAGTGCAGGGGTAAAATGCAATTTACCTAGAGAATTAATGCATTCAGAAGAGTTTCTGTGAAGTTTAGGGGCTAATATGCAAATTAACCAGAGAAATATGCATTCAGAATGATTTTCAGAAAACTTAGGGGTTTAAATGCAATTTAATCAGAAAAATATGCATTCTGAAAGGTTTCAAAAAAGTTCAAGGTCTTTTATGCAAAAATATTGGATTAAAATGCATGAAAAGAAGCTTTAGGGAGTTTTTATTAAACTTTTAAACCTGGAAAACATTATTTTGAATACTCAGGGAGCATAATGCAATATTTTCAGTTAAAACTTTATTCAAACGATTTATTAAAAATTATCAGGGACCTAAATGTAAGAAAAGGACCTGAATGTAATAAAAAAAAGGACCTAAATGTAACAAATCAAAAATAACAGAAGTTTTATTTAAAGAAAGTTATTTTTCATTTAAAAAAGAAAAAAAAGTCGACGGCCGCCGACGACGGAGCACCGCCTTCGATGACTGCCGGAGGGGCACTAGAGGGCTATCCTATGGGAAGCAAAAGGAGAAAGAGGGGAAGAGATCCAACGGTTTGGATCTCGGATCGATCGGCGAGAGTGGGCCTCCCACCTCCCTCACCGTCGAGGCACTCCAGCGAAGGCCAAAGGAGATGGAGGGAGCTCTAGAGGCTGCGGTGCGGCGATCCAGAGGTCCAAGACGCTAGGAGGAGTGTTGAGGGACATTTTTTCTCCTTTAGGGGCTCAAATGATGGATAATGGCGCGAAGTGGGCACCGACTGCCGTTGACGTCGTCTTCTCCGTCGAGCTAGGTCGTGGGCGTGTTCCATGGCTCGCGGCTCAGCTCCAGGGGCCCTGGTGTGCTTGGGGCGCGCCGTGGAGGCTTTCTAGAGGCTCGGAGTTGCACGGCGGGGCTAGAGGCTCACGCCTTTTTCTTTGGCTGCGGTCGTCTTCTACGATAACGGCGTTTGGGAGCGATTTTGGCGAGCTTCTGGTGGAGGCTTCAAGAGGTAGTGGAGCGGCGCGCGGAGGAGTGGAGAGGCAAGAGGGAGGTCCAGGGAGGAAGGGACGACTCTCTAGCGCCAGGGTCGTGCCCTGGACCAAGCCCCCCACCTAGGCCACCAGAAAACAGCTCCGGCGTGGCCTGGGGCCTGATTCCGACCAGAGGAAGCCTCTGGCTTGATCGGAATGGACTCGAGAAGTCACAAGGAATCCTAGGAAAGTAAAATTGAAGGCAATGGAAGCTAAAAGAGGGCGTACTTGGTCGAGCAGTGGCGCGGGTGATCGGAGCTTGCTAAGGAAGGCGCTGAGGTAGGCTGGAGCGCTCGGGAAGGCCACGGGAGAATAGCGCAGAGCTCTGGGATCTCTCCTCTCCCTTTCTTTTCTCTCCAATTCTCGCTCTGTACCCCTCCTTTTATAGATGAGGTCCGGCAACTTGTAACAACACATTTCTCTGTAACAGAACTCCTTACCATCTAACAGAATTCTCCAACCAACTAACAGAACTCCCAACACCTAATGACCTAACAAACTACTGTCCTCCACGCTCCCTCCTGTCCCCTTGCGTGCCTACAGAGATCAACGGCAGTCCAAGCTCACGGTGAGGTATCCGGTGGCTCTGGTTCGTGAAGGGCTCGAGCTGAGGAGTGGCTACAGCTGGTCAGTAGGCTGGAAAATGGATGGCTGGATGGATGGGCTGCTGATTAGTGGTTGGTTCGTGTTGTTTTGGTGAAGTTAGTGAAGGAAAAAAAATTGGTTTATGAGGTGAAGGGGAAAAAATGTAAATAGAGAGGAGGAGATGGGTTGTTGGGTTGGAAGAGGAAGAAGGCAATGGATAGAGTTGTTGCATTATGGGCCTTTATGAGCTTAATGGGCCTTATGGGCCTTCATGGGTCAAAGTAGGCTTTCATGGGCTTAAGTGGGCCTAATGGATATATTTGTGGTTAATAGCCTAGCCATCATACTTTCATCCTGCAAAATTGGGAAATTGGGGTGTCTACACTATGTAATTGAACTAGAGCCTTCGACCATAGGCATGTAAGCTGCTTTGTGGAAAGGAGGACTGTTTTGAGAACGCTTGGTACGAATTATCTTTCAAATGATGGTCAAGTGCACATTCTTATAAAGAAGTGACATTCATTACATAGTGACTCCTACAAAGCGACAACTATAGCAAGACACTGCAGTGAGTCAAGCATTAGATCTGAGGCATCATTGGCATGTCACAAACACTCTGAATTCGCGATGACGTTGGGCATAGTCAACAAATCCCTAGCTGTTTCAACTAATATCCCTTATAGCGGCGATGATCCAGGGTGCACTGATACTTGTGAATATGGTCGCCTTGGCAAATCCTTTTGGCTAAATAGTTGGTCAAGACCACAGCATCCTTGTCTCCTTGATTTGCGTCCGAGTGCATGGAGTTCAAAGACATTCTCCTTGACTTCACTCCAAGATGGATGAAGTCCTTTTCCTCTAGATTCTCATTTCGGAAGAAACAAAACCCAGAGATATATCCCTACGGGCTGATATCCCAAACTATTCGATTGGCATCCGTCAACTTGCCATCTCCAGGTCGGTATGTCCAAAACTTGCCATCTCCCGGTTGGTAAGTCCTAAACTTGCCATATTCCCTTCTTGGTCGGTAAGTCCTAAACTTGCCATATTCCCTCCGGTCGGTAAGTCTGAAACTTGCCATGTTCCCTTTTTGGTCGGTAAGTCCTAAACTTGTCATATTCCCTTATAGGTCGGTAAGTCCGAAACTTGCCATCTCTTAGGTCGGTAAGTTTGAAACTTGCCATCTCCTGGTTGGTAAGTCCGAAACTTGCCATGTCTAGGTTGGTAAGTCCAAAACATGTCATATTCCCTTCTTGGTCGGTAAGTCCCAAACTTGCCATATTCCCTTCTTGGTCGGTAAGTCCTAAACTTGCCTTATTCCCTTCGGTTAGTAAGTTCGAAACTTACTATGTTCCCTTCTTGGTCGGTAAGTCCTAAACTTGCCATATTCCCTCTGATTGGTAAGTCCAAAACTTGCCATATTCCCTTCTTGGTTGGCAAGTCCTAAATTTGCCATATTCCTTCCGATTGAAAAGTCCAAAACTTGCCATATTCCCTTTGGTCGGTAAGTTCGAAACTTGCCACATTCCCTTCTTAGTCGGTAAGCCCTAAACTTGCCATATTCCCTTCGGTCGGTAAGTCCGAAACTTGCCAGATTCCCTCCTTGGTTGGTAAGTCCTAAACTTGCCATATTCCTTTCTAGGTTGGTAAGTCCTAAACTTGTCATATTCCTTTCTTAGTCGGTAAGTCCTAAACTTGCCATATTCTCTCTGGTCGGTAAGTCCTAAACTTGCCATGTTCCCTTCTTGGTCGGTTAGTCTTAAACTTGCCATATTCCTTTCGTGGTCGGTAAGTCCTAAACTTGTCATATTCTCTTCTTGGTCGGTAAGTCCTAAACTTGTCATATTCCCTCTAATCGGTAAGTCTGAAACTTGCCATGTTTTCTTTTTGGTCGGTAAGTCCTAAACTTGCCATGTTTTATTCTTGATCGGTAAGTCCTAAACTTGTCATATTCCCTTCGGTCGGTAAGTTCAATACTTGCCATATTCCCTTCTTAGTCGGTATGTCCTAAACTTGCTATATTCCCTTGTTGGTCGGTAAGTCCTAAATTTGCCATTTTCCCTTCTTGCTTGGTAAGTCCTAAACTTGCCATATCCCCTCCGGTCAGTAAGTCCGAAACTTGCCATATTCCTTTCTTGGTCGCTAAGTCCGAAACTTTCCATATTTTCTTCTTGGTCGCTAAGTCCTAAACTTGCCATATTCCCTTCTTGGTCAGTAAGTCCTAAACTTACCATATTCTCTCTTGTTGGTAAGTCGGAAACTTGCCACGTTCCCTTCTTGGTCGGTAAGTCCTAAACTTTCCATATTCCCCTCCGGTCGGTAAGTCTGAAACTTGTCATATTCCCTCTAGTTGGTAAGTCCTAAACTTGTCATGTTCTCTTCTTGGTCGGTAAGTCCTAAACTTGCCATATTCCCTCTGGTCGGTAAGTCTTAAACAACCATATTCCCTTATTGGTTGGTAAGTCCTAAACTTGCCATATTCCCTTCTTGGTCTGTAAGTCTTAAACTTGCCATGTTCTCTTCTTGGTCGGTAAGTCCTAGACTTGCCATATTCCCTCTGGTCGGTAAGTCTTAAACTTGCCATGTTCAATTCTTGGTCGGTAAGTCCTGAACTTGCCATATTCCCTTCTTGGTCGGTTACTCCTAAACTTGCCATCTACTGGTCGGTAAGTCCTGAACTTGTCATATTCCCTTCTTGGTTGGTAAGTCCTAAACTTGCCATATCCCCTTCTTGGTTGGTAAGTCCTAAACTTGCCATATTCTCTTCTTGGTCGGTAAGTCCTAAACTTGCCATATTCCCTCTGGTCGGTAAGTCCAAAACTTGCCATGTTCCCTTCTTAGTCGGTAAGTCCTAAACTTGCCATGTTCCCTTCTTGGTCGGTAAGTCCTAAACTTGTCATATTCCCTCTGGTCAGTAAGTCCGAAACTTGCCATATTCTCTCTGGTCGGTAAGTCCTAAACTTGCTGTATTCATCTCTTAGTCGGTAAGTCCTAAACTTACCATATTCCCTTCTTGGTTGGTAAGTCCTAAACTTGCCATATTCTCTTCTTAGTCGGTAAGTCCTAAACTTGCCATATTCCTTTCTTGGTCAGTAAGTCCTAAACTTGTCATATTCCCTTCTTAGTTGGTAAGTCCTAAACTTGCCATATTCCTTCTGGTCGGTAAGTCTGCAACTTGTCATATTCCCTCTGGTTGGTAAGTCCAAAACTTGCCATGTTCCCTTCTTGGTCAGTAAGTCCTAAAGTTGCAATATTCCCTCTGGTCGGTGAGTCCGAAACTTGCCATCTCTTGGTCAGTAAGGCCTAAACTTGTCATATTCCCTTCTTGGTTAGTAAGTCCTAAACTTACCATATTCCCTTCTTGGGTGGTAAGTCCTAAACTTGCCATATTCCCTTTGGTCGGTGAGTCTGAAACTTGCCTTCTCTTGGTCGGTAGGTCCAAAACTTACCATGCCCCATTCGATGCTTGCTCAGAGAGTTTGGGATCGATGGTGCCCCCTTTGGTCGTGTTCAGATGGATTACACCAACCTCCATCTATGGACCGATATCCTGGACTACCATATCGACACCTGTCAAGGCGTCTATCCTATTGGTCAGCAGGTCTGGTATCCTGTCGTGCCCCTTTCTCTTGGGCTAGTAGCCCGAACTACCCAGTTGATAACTGTTACATTTTCCGGAGTGGGCTGATAACCCAAACTATCTGGTTCATAGGACCGTTAACTTCGTGCATTTTGATTCTTAGTGAGTGCTTGGGAAGTAGTGGTCACCTCGTCCTGTTCCCTTTTCCCTGTAAAAGGTGGGTGGGGTGTCTTTGTCAACCCTGAGCATCAGTCTTTGTTCCATTCGTCCTCCGACCTTGCTCAGGGAGGGGCATCTGTAGACACCCCATACGTTTGCAATTGGACCCTAAACCTAGACCTAGTCGAAACCCTAGACCTAGCCAAAATCCTAAACCCTAGCCTAGCCTAAACCCTAGTCTAAAACGATAGGCTTAGCAAACCCTAGCCAAAAACTCTAAACCTAACCTAAACCCTAAACCAAACCCTAAACCTAGCCTAAAACCCTAAACATAACCTTAAACCCTAAACCAAACACTAAACCCTAAACCTAAAACCTTAAACCTAACCCTAAACCCTAATCCAAAGCCCTAACTATTTCCCACTCCACCATAACAACCCCAATTACTTCCCACTCTACCATAACAACCTCTAACTACCCATGACAAACTACCTAGCCATTGCAAGTCTATAAATACCCTCCCATTTGCAAGAGAAAAAAAGCAAGAGAAAAAACTTGGAAAATTTGAGAGGAGAGCAACCAAGGAGATTTCTTTTAACCATAGCAACCAGAGGAGTCCCTAATCAGAGAGGAGGCTCAGAGCGGAGAAGAAATCAAGGTTTAGGCCAACTCCGACGAGCTCTGGCAAGCTCCGACGACCTCCATCACTGCTAGCTCAGGTAAGCCCTAATCTAAGCTCCATTTCTCTCCAATTCAGTTCCCCAGGTCCTCCCTTACCTTCCCCAATCGATTCCAGTAGGGCCAGGTGGCTACCTTGGTCGGAATCAGTGGTTCTCTGGGTCGTCAGATGCGATTCTCCGGCAGGAGAGGTGGGGCCACGAATCCAGTGAGTGATTCGGGCCCTGGTTGCTCCATTCGATTAGGATAGGTCTCCACTTACGTCTCCACCCCTCTGGATGTTGCAGCATCTCCTTTGAAAGCCTCCAGGAGCGGCTTACCGGGCACACCTTCATCATCGCCGAAGAAGAGGGTGAACAGTGGGTCTCGATCGGGCACCTCCCGCCTCGACGCATATCTCTGAGCATCAGGGAACCTTCCCCTACTCTCCCCCTACACTTTGGAAGCTTCAGTGCCCTGATCCTCCTCCGTAGTTGCCATCGCTGGAGACGACACAAGGCTTGATCGGGAGAGGAGCTCACACAGCCATTCTTTTTTCCAAAAGGAGGGAAACGCTCCTCCGCATGCTGTCGAGCCTTTAGAAGCCCAGAAGCGACGTGTCGCTGCCTCCAGTGCCCTTTTGTCCCCAGGATCGATGTCGAAGTCGCGTCGCTAGTGAGTGAGATGGGGAAGAGACCTCGACCGTGAACCACCTGATCCAAGCCGTTAGATCTCCCCCTCTTTCTTCCCTCTTGCTTACTATGTGTTTGGATGCCTGATCAGGCATTAGGGAAGCCATTGATGGCATCTTAGATGGCCGTCGACGTCGGGGTTCCATTGTCGACAGCTGTTGTTCTTTTTTTAAAATAAAAGTTTCATGAAAAACAACTTATTTTTCTTTTCTTTTCTTACAAATAGATGCTTTTATTTTACTTTTAGGTCCCTACACTAGTTTTTAAATCTTTTTTAATATGTTTTGTTTTGTAAAATTGCAGTGTGACCCTTGTACATTTTTGTTAATATTTTTCTGACATAAAAGTTTGACATAAAACCCTCTGACTTAGTTTTTATTCATTTTAAGTCCATAATTTGCTCAAAAAACCTTGAACTTCATTAAAATTGTTCTGGATGAATGTTTCTCTGGCATAATTGCAAACATAACCCTACAGATTCAAATTTTTTACCCAAACATTCTCAAAATTGCATTTTAAACCCTAAACTTCACTGATTTCACATTGAATGCATGTTTTTAGGGTAAATTTACAGAACAATCCCTGAAGTTTCATGTTTCCAACTTATCTCAAACATGGTTTTCACATTATTCACCGGAATTCTTCCAATTTTCACGATTTTGCTTTGATTTGGATTTCCATCGCCCCGAATGAGGATTATTTTCTCCCATTTGATTTGGATTTACATTAACAGGCTTGACAATGCCGACATTGACCCGAATGATGATAATTTTCTCCCATTTGATTTTCTCAGATTTCTTCAAGTTTTCACTGATTTAATTAATGCTTTTTGAGTATTCCCGATTTTCATGATTTTCCTCATTGCCCTAGGGCATACAGTAAGGTGGCATTTTCAATGCCTACATTGTCCCTCGGATTATTTTCCTTACGATATCTTTCCTTTTCATTCATTTATTTGATTTGTCATATTTTCGCAATCGTCTTAGGCATGTGCATTCGGAGTAGACAAGCATACATATAACAGACCGTTAGGATGCAGGTAACCTAGAAAGACGAAATTCTTAGGGCGCATGGGGGTGCCTAATCTCTTCCCCATGTGTAACAAGAATCCTTACCCTTTCTCTGGTCTGTATTGATTTGTGCACTACATCCATTAGGCACGAAGCATACATGTGTTTTCTTTGCATTGATTTCTTTAGGGTTTTTTCATTTGTGTTTGGTTTTCCTTGTCTTTCCATTAAAAGACTAGGTGGCAACTCATTTTCCTTATCTTTTTCTTATCGTTCCTTGGTGTTTCCGAGTCTAGTCTTCTTCTTCAGATTCACCATCTTTGCCGTGACCATATCGAGGCTTCTTGTGTGTTTCCACGCACCTTGGAGAGCCATGCAGGGTTCCACTAGCATGGTCATAAGAGGAGAAACCAAATTCATGCTTTTGGAGACCAAAACGATTGATGGTTTATAAAGGAGAAAATTGAAAGGACTGTAGTTTCACATTTTAGATAGTTGTTGACTTCTGTCGATGTAACAGAAGCAACAATTTGTAATAGTGAACACCCGTCCCCTAGTCGGCTGCTGTGGTGCGCTTCCTGCCTTCTTAGGCGGTTCCGGATAAGATCCTTGAACGTGTCCCGCCTTCCCACAATTATAGCACACCACTGGAGAGGGAGTTCGCCTAGGATGAGGGCAATATGTAGTGATGTGGCCCACCAGACCACAGTTAAAGCACTGGTTCCCACCAGGAGCACTAGACCCTGTCTGACTGAAGCCAGCTCCGCTACCCCAGCAAAACTCCGCCGGCCTGCAGAGGAAATGCTAGACCTCACCTTCTGCTTCCTTTTAGGGCTACTCAAATCACCAACACTCGGAGGACCAGAGAAAGAGAACTGGGAGGTAAAAGAAGACTTACCCTTCCCTTTGGGACGACTCTCTAGAAACTTCTGATGCTCCGCCTCAAAGCGGTAAGCCATCCCAACCATGTCCTCCACAGTGCGGCACCTACTGCCCATTACCTTCACACGAAGTCCAGGGTTCAAGCCATCCAGAAACCTCTGCGCCCGCTCCTCCTCAGACTCATAGGTAGGGGCAAAGCATTCCAACCAGGCGAACTCAGTCTCATACTCGAGCACCGACATCGTGCCCTACTTCAGACTTTGGAAATCTCGGCGAAGCTGCTCCTTCACATGAGCGGGAAAATACTTGTCATAGAAGGCCGCCTTGAAATCCATCCACTGGATAATAGCAGTGACTGAGTCCGGGAACTTCAGCCGCCTCACAGACCTCCACCACCTATCTGCCTCACCATCCAGCAGGTAGGTCGCCAACCTCACCCAATGCTCCGCTGGGCACGTAAAGCTCTCTAGCATCTTCACCACCTTCTCCAGCCAGGCCACGCTCTCTTCAGCACTGACCTTGCCCTTGAACGACGGCGAACGAAGCTTCGTGAACTGGTTCAGCCATGGGTCACCCGACGGTCCACTAGCACTACTCTTGCTGAACGTTTGGGAAATCCTGTGCGCCAAACTCCTCAGTTCCGCACGAACTGCCTTCCATCCGCCTACGTCCTCTCGAGACTCGGTCTCCACGACAGGGGCCTTGCCCTTACGACCACGACGAGGCATCCTGCCAAAGAAAGGCAAAGTACCTGCACCACAGACAAAGCAACAACCAAAAAACCATGTCGAGAAATCAGGTGTAGACCCTACCATGCATGCAAAACCTATGGAGTCTCTAGACCAAACACCTAGGTGTAGTGCAACCTAGTGAACCTGGGGCTCTGATACCAGATCTGTCACGCCCCAAAATTTCCACAATAATTTAAACAAATTAAATTACGG
>JAMKQA010249258.1:0-10114 GCA_024699735.1 Posidonia australis | reverse complement strand
ATTTGTAATATTTGAATGGTGAAGGCCCCCAGTCATACGTTATAGTATTGAGTAATATTGGAATATGGTCAGAAATAACTCTGGGTTTTCCCAAACAGTAAGAGTTAGGGTAGTGAGTTCCCCAGCCAGTGGAAATTAGAAACCTGTTCAACCTGACCATGGTAGGTGTATCATGGAAATTTGACCAAGTGTATTTGCAATTATTAGGAGGGATGTCAATTAATTGATGATTATCAATGAATTCATTAAAGTCTTTCATATGACTAAGGATACCATTCCTGGCAGAATGCTCATATGAAAATCGTGTCAAGTTAAAATCTCCTCCTAAAACCCAATTAGAATTCACTTTATCACCAATGGAATCCAGTTCGATTAGGAAGTTTTGTTTTAGACTTGGGACACACGGATCATAAACTCCAGTGAGCCACCATTCAAAATTATCTTGGTTGTTTTTAAAAAATACAGAAATACTATAAGTTGCCACTATGCTGTCACACATAGTAACAATACTTTCATCCCAACCTATGGCAATACCCCCAGAAGCACCCAAAGAAGGTAAAAAAAGCCACTGAGTTAGTATGCCACCTCCAATGTAATTTAAAATCCGTGGAGGTATAATCTCCAGCTTAGTCTCACTTATAGTTATGATACTACATTTGGTTGCTTTAATCAAATTCCTCATAGATCTTTGCTTTCCGCCACTACCCATGCCCCTTATATTCCAAGCAACTATCAACATTTAAATATATTATGAGATGGAAAGAGAAGCAAAGTTCTCAAACATGTTGGAATCCTCGTTTAAATTTTGGCTACTCAACCCTTGATCCTTTCTAACCTGATTATAGAACCTTTTAGCCTCAGTGATAGTATTAAAAGTGATACCAATCATTGCAGCAAATTCCTTGAAATGACTATATGAATCCCAAGTAAGAACATCATGCAATAAAGAACCATCAATATCAAGCGATGCAGCACTTGCATTATCATTAAAATCAGTCCTAATATCAGGGAAAAGCTTAGCAACAGGATCAGTATTAGGAATACAAGCATTAGTATTTTTTGGAATTTGAGTGGTGGCAATAAAAGCATTCAGATTACCTGGGGCATGAAGCGGTGTTGCGGGGTCCGGCTCAGCCACATGATTAGCCAAAACCTCACCAGAGCCTTTCAAATCATCACTTTCCAAGCAATCATACACAGCCAGCACCTTCTTAAATTTGGATAAAGAGAGGTTTCATGCTTTTAGTTCAGACTCAATGAACCTTGAAGTTTCAGTCTCTCCCATAGTAGGAGAGGCTATGGAAGGGATGCTGGGAGGGAGATCTTCCCTAGGAGAAGTGGAAGGAAGTGGGCAAAACCCAGAAGTCTTGTATGAGGTCTTTGTTTTTGGGCTGGTTGGACGAGTCCAAACATTTTTGCCCATCTTTTGATTTCTATTGCCTCTATTACCCCTCCATCCTCTATTTGGTTTGAACTGTTTACGAGTAGGATTCAAAGCGTTGGAAGTGGGCCTAGTGGGAGGTTTGAGAGGCCATGACTCAGCCTGGTGTGTAGTAACATCAGTGGATGAAGAGCATATGTCCCAGCTCTGACGGTATTTGATAGGATACACCGATCTACCATAGGCAAAAAACCTACAGTCTGGTACTTCCACTCCTGGGTGGACTTTTACTCTGACTCTGGAGAATCCCAAGTTGTATACGTAGTTCAAATCCACTTCCAGAAGTTCAGCAAAACTTTCTACCATGTGACTAAGAACATCAACATTCTTAAGATGATATGGGACACCTTCGAGTCTAATCCAGACTCCATCCTCTTTAAGATTACAAATGGCATTGGAGTTAGAGGTCCAAGGCATGAAAGAGGCTGAAACCAATTGTAGCATAGGATCATATTGATTGAGTGTATCATTTCTTTCCTTTGTTGAAGGGAAAATCAATAGGAATTTACCCGATGAAAAGGATTGGACCTCCACTTTGGAAGCATTTAGCCAGTGCACCTGAATGTGTTCCTGAAGGATTTCTATTGTCAGATTGGTGTTGTGTGCAGTGATGATTGCACTGTGTGACAGTAGCATATGTTGTTGACATACTGTCTCAGAAGGAGCCAAAATAAATGGATTCTGAGGAGACAAACCAACAGATTTAATAGTGAGAGGAAGATTAGGAGCCATACCCTGAAAAAATTTACACAGTGCTACAGAGTGAGAGGAGGCCTTGCATTTAAAACAAAAACCCTTGAATCTACAGTTTTTCCTCTCATGGCCTTTCAGCCTACATTTAAAGCATCTTTTATGTAGTGTACAGAAGCTTACCCAAGGAGGGCGAGCTTTCCACCTAGTGATTTTTTGCCACCCAATGGAGAAATCTTCTTTAGAACACAGAGCTTTGCCGCTCTCAAGACCAGAAGGAAAAAGGTTCCTTCTGGAAGCTGCGAAAGTGGGGGAAGCTGCTAAAGTAGGGGAAGACAGAAGTGCCGCGAATCGCGAACTAGTGGGGATGTATCGCGAGCCAGAGGAAAGCTGAGTAGTAGGTGCCTGGGAAAGGCGGTTAAAGCCAGACGATATGTTTGTGTCAGGGAGTGTACCCACATGCGGAGAAATCCCAGAATTTTCGGAAATCGAAAAATCTTCCCCGAATGCCACTTCATTATCATACTGATAATAAGAAAGTCCGTTATAATCTAGGGAAACATTTAAGTCCGAGGCAGGGGAGAGAATGTTATTTTCCAAAGAAAGTCTGTTTCCCTCCTCGTAAAAGTCCTCAATTTCTCTCTCACACGAAGCTACAGGCGGAGATGGGGAGTTAATGCTCTGTGACTCGTTCCGCGTCTCAAGGGACACAGAATGGTAATCGTCAGAAGTTTCTGACATTAGAAACGGTGTAGTAGTATTATTATATGTGCAAGAATCGCCAATTTGAAAAGCGGGAGAGGCAGCATTAAATCCGGATAAGACAGAGTGAGGGGGATTTACGAAATCACCCATATTATAATCTTCCGTCTCTCCATGGTCCTCACATAGCGAATTAAAAACTTTCAAAATAATCGAGAGAAAATACCTAGAGTACCCCCAAACAGAACCCGAGGCGTTAGAGTCTTCCAGCCCGACTCCACTCCGAGGGTACAGAGTCCCTCGCTGGGATCCCACCGGCTAAAGCAAGCTCGCCGTCGACAATGGAAAATAGATAGGATCTAAAACTAAAGCATCTGAACAATGAGTCTCAGAGGGACTGGAAGAAACTCCCAACTGAGCTCTGCCTTTATCTAAAAATTCGTCCACAACAATAATCGTAGGCAAATCTATGACAGTAGTATAAAAATGCTCCAGAGTAACAGATCCATAAGGGGCAAAAACACCAGTATGCAAAGAAACCAATTTCACCAAAGAAAACCATTTTGGTGACAAAGATCTGGTAAAAAACATGCAATCCACCACAATATTCGAAGGCGTCAAGAAATCTAGATGTAAACAAACACTAACACCGAGTTTTATCACCAGATCCTGAGATCTAGTCGATCGGGTGTCCGCAGAAGAGGATCGACCCCGCCTGAGACCCGTGGAGATGTCCCGACCACAGGAGCTAGATCGGGGCTCAAGGGGGGTGGCCGCCTTTCTCTTACGGCCTCCCAGATCCGTAACAAGCAAAGAGTAAGAAGGAGTTACCGACCGATGGTGAGTACCGGTCGCTAAGCTTTCAGGTAAGGCCACAGAAGAGGAAGGTCTCTTACACGACCGGAGGTAATACGGAGAGGGCACAGTTGCACGCCGACCGGAGGTAGCTCGACGACCAGATCGGCCAGAAGCCATAGCAGAAAGAGACGCGCAGAGTTAGGGCACCGAGAAAGAGCTTTTTCGTGAGAGACTGACAAGGACTAAAATCCAGAAGAATTAAAGATCCGCTTTATGTAGTAGTGATGTACAAGTTAACCAGATTTTATCATGTGTCATAAAACAAGAAAAACAAGACTTCCACCTCAATTTGGTTGTGACTTTTGCTAGGTTACACATAATACAGAGACATCACAAAAGATCTCTGCATAGAAAGTTGAAACTGGAAGTCAGACCAAGAAGCCTTAATTTCTTCTCCATCTCTTTTTCCTCCGCAAATTTGAGTCCTTTCCTCCCCTCTCCTCTTTCTCCAAATTTTAGTAAAGATCCAATCCTCGTCTAATTTTGTATTCCCAGGAACAAAAAAGGATTGTATCTCAAGAAATCTTTAAAAGCCAATGGGTCCTTGGGATAATTTGCGTAATAGAATTCTAATGATAGACTGCTTAATCACTTGATACCCAACTAAAACACATCTAGTGCGAGAATGCTTCAATCCAGTCATGAACTTGACTTCTATTGCATCATCATCGTGGAAGTTTTGGGAGGGAGAGACAGCAATGATCTTTTAGTAGCAGGAACACCAGCAAGCAACAACCATAGTCTGGATGGTTGGCATTACTGTCCCACATAATACTCTGTTTTACTGTGCAAAACTAAAAACTATACATATGAAGTGATTGAGATGATTAAAGTACATTTTTTGCTCCTCACTGACAGAATTTCTGAATCTACATATCTACAGACAAGTTGTCCCTGAATCAAATCATCTTCAAGATTAGGTACATTAAGCTGAACCAATCCCACATTTTTGAACACTTTGCAGGAGCATCAGTAAGTAGCACAAGATTTTAAATCATGCACCAAGTAGTTGTACAAGACAATGCTTTATTTCATTCTCAGCTTCAAAAGCACAATAATTCTTCTTTCTAAAAAATTTGTTCTCTCTTACATGAAGTTTTACTAAAATTATATTAATAAATAAATTACAAGCCTGTGGAAAAGAATGAACATGCTAAATCTAATTTAAAAAAACTCAATGCAACTGACCTTGCAAAGGAAGGGCAGTTTCCTTTAATGTTGTATAATTCCAGTTATTGTCGAACCCCTAACTGCTTGTGGATGTTGTGGCCAAGCATCTTTCTTTGAAGAGCATTAGATTGCTTCCTCATTGTTTATATTAGAACACCCCCAAAAGTGTAGCTCCAGCAAAAATGAGAAACAGGACTCCACCCAAATAGCCAACCTGATCATTACAAAATTTTTAAGAGAATGCAAATGGTTGAGAATGCATCATGATTCATGAGTGGCTCAGATTTATTTGCAAAAAAAAACACTAATGTATGAGTTCATACACCCTTGAGCAATTTCAGTGTTTATTACCAGTTTTTCAGAAATATAGCGTGCTAGAAATGATCCTCCAAGAATTGCAATTACTGTTGCAAACAAATGCCCAGCAATGGCTCCACCAGCTACACCCCATGGTGACTGCAAACATAAAGGGTTGCAATGTGGAAGTTGATGATGAGTTGCATCGATGAAGACGATGAGACTCAATATCCTCAAGCTATAGATCAAAGACATATACCTGGGAAGCACCCAGAGCAATCGTGGCAAGCATCGAGCGATCACCCCATTCCTAACATACTAGTGATTGTTAGTTGATCCTTTTGCTGTTTTGCTACTTGTGAAACTCAAGGTTTGATGGAACCAAAAGAAGCCAACAGCAAAATATGCCAATAAATTGGAAGAGGGTGTCTGCATGTTGGGTTTGAGAAACATATGGAACCGTAAATAATGGAAATTACTTACCGCAAAGAAAACAAGACTGAAAGATTTCCAGATGATCTTGAGTGGATTGGTAAGCTTCTTTGCTACCTGAAAATATTGAAGCACAAAAGATAAAAAATGCAAAGAGCTTTTCTGCTTCAAATAAGAAAAGTAATAAAATCATGTTAAATTATTCATAAATCATGTTAAATTACCCATATCATCAATTATCATGTAATCTCCTACAGCCTTCTAACCAATGAATTTGTCTATACTATTACAAAGACTTGATTTTTGAGGTATTTTTTCTGTAAAATATCACCATTGTGCCTAGTAAACATCTTCACCCAGTTGAAAAATGACATTCGCTCTCTCTGGAAAATAAGCAACTCAGAGACTAACACTAAAAGAAAGTTCTGGAAGCTAGATTTAGCAATAAGGGAAATAAACAGAGGGAGACATAGATTCAAAGAAATGGCAAAACATGTTCCGATGGGAACATGGCCAAAAACTATATTAAGTGGGACATGGGAACAAATTAAAAAAGTTACCTATTTTATAAATTAATTCATTTCTATTAGGTATCTTGCAACAAGAAGGTTAACAATGTGAGAGGATCGATGACAATTTTTAGTTGTTACTCTTAATTCATTTTGTGGGGGACTAGGTCCCTTAATTATCTACCCATATTCCACACAACCATGTGTAGTACATGTGATATATGGCAGAACTTTTTTACATTTTAATTTAAGAATTATGGCTACTTTACCACCACACCATTGAATACTATCACCCTACCAGTTGCTTCAAATTTACATGCTCTACAATGAATCTGTAGGAAATCCTTGAACTTTTGTTTGCTGCCTAATCTCTATTGCTTGTCTCGTTTCAACTCTATTTTAATCCATCATTTTGGTCCAATTATCCAGACAATTCAAAATTATCCCTTGCTTCAGAACCTTTGATGTTTGTTTTTGTTGAATCAGTAGATTTAAAATAAGGTGCACCAGTATGTTCCCCCTTTACAAGACAAGAAAAATGAGGAAATATTTCTTCCAGTAAAAAGAATGTAACCTTGTCCTTCACAATCTCCTTGGCTTCAACAAATTCTCCAAGTTCAGCATTGTCTTTATGGTTCTCAACTACACCAGATGGAAGTTCCCATGCATCTTTTATTGATTTTAAACCAAAGAATATAAGAAGTGCCACAGCTGCATATTCTCCAATTGGTAATGCTGCAAAATGTCATTTAGCAATTGTGTATTCTGATTTCTGAATAAAGTATCTAAACACTAATTGCTGCATAACAACAAGAAATATGTTTGTTGCCTCAATATCTGAGGTACCATTAAATATGCATGGCAGGATTCACACTCTTAATTAGAAAGAAAATTTTACCCACAACAAAATCTGGTCAATACATGGACTACCAAATTATAAATCAAAAGGACATTTTATTATTGTATGACTAAACTAGAATACCAAATGAATGGTGAACTGAAATAATTAATATATATTGATGGATAGCTTACAACTTACTTGTCTGCAACTGGGATGGAACAGATTGGAATATTCTTCCTAGTATGACAGATAGGACTGTCATAAGGGCTAGAGCAGCCATTGATCCCAATAAAACCTGCTTATTCAGGAAAACCTTGGGTCAAGAACCGTCTGTAACTTTCAATTCCAGTAAATGACTAACTTTCAATCCCAGTAAAACAACAAATAACAAGCAAGGGGAAAACAATCCTTCTCTATGTTAATGACATGATTATTTCCAGAGACGATCATTAACATTATCAAATATTAAAGAGATTATAAATCATGCTATCAAGCCTTAAACCACTTCAAACAACAAAGATGTCAGACTGCTTCTAAACTTTGTTTGGGTTTGAGGCTGTTTTTGAACCAACGGTATCTATTATCCTAAAAGAATGTGCTGAAATTCTCCCTTGTGTGGGATTTCAGTGACGCTCTACTTAGAATATCCTCATGCACTGCATCTGAACCTGCAGCAACAGGGACTCCTATCTCTAATGACAATTGCTACCCTAAGCTTTTTCCAATTGTGTAAAAGATGAAAGTGTAGCTTCACGTTTTCTGTTATCTTCAAGCCTGAAGTTCTTGGTATTTAATGTGCTCCACATTGCCAAGGTTCAGATTGTTGCAATCTTCTCGGATTTGGTCCTTCCAAAGTAGGAAGTATGTCGAACCTTAGTGGAAACATCGGTAAACATGGTAAAAATATGGAAGCACAAGGACATAAACTAAGACCTTAAAATTTTGACTTGAAACTTATAAATAAGTTGTAATGAGCAATATTACACATCTAGGAGGACTTAGATTCATTAGATTTACACAAATGATGTGCTAATATACCTTGTAAATAGATAACTAAAATTCAAAATTGTTGAAATCATATTTATATTATTAAAATTTAATAATGATAAAATCTACAATCCTTTTCATATTTAGTTTATTTTTGAACATGGAGTGATTGTTTACCAACATGAATTGATTTTTCTTAATTTTACCCAACATTGCACTAACATCACCGACTGCTGACATCAATACAAATTTGAAAAACCTCACTGATACTTGGTTGGCATAGTCATAGACGAAGATCTGCATGATAGTGCTTACATGGCTACATGCATGATAGTGCTTACTGCTAATTAACTTTGGGCTTCTCTCATCTCTTGGAGGTTTTGTCGTCACCCTCAGCAAGTTCTGAGAAATAAGCTTCATGCCATCTCATCAGATCCCACTCCACTTTCATGTGAAAAGTCAAGTGCTATCAATATTGAGTCCCAAAACCTTCAGTAGCAAGATTTTTGGTTATTCAAACTCATTCTTTGTACCACAATGATGTAATTAGTCAAACTGTTATCCTATTCTAGACAATTATGGTACTGTCATACTGTAATGTAGTATATATCCATTCATGTGCATATCATAATCATATCCTTAGTGGTACAAATTAGGATTTCTCCAATGCAGTATATCTTAAAAGAAACCACAGTTCATAGTGATAAGTTTGGAAAGTCCTTTCTTTTCAACAAATATACAAAAGCATCAATGACAAATACAACTAAAGTTTTAGAAGAAAAACAATACACATGCTGGACCTATTAATTATAAGTTCATCATAGACAAGGACGACCAAGTGGGACCACTGATCAACAAAGTCAATTGTAGAGATGGTCATATATATGACAAAAGCATTCCAGAAGCAGAAGGTAAATAGACAAACTTGAATGACTAGTGTCAATGAAACTACTGGTAGAAAATGCTCAGACAAAAAGAGTATAGCTTGAGTTCTATACCAATACTTTGTCATATTGCATAGCCAATAATGTTGCGATGAAAAATGTCTGCAAAAGAACCAAAGAGAGAATTACCATCCACTTCAAGTTATAGACTACATGTGATCATTGATAGGAAAGTAAAACTAGGCATATCTAAGTGATGTTTTATACAGCATGTTCTGCTGAAAGCCTTGCCAAAGAATTAAACTTAGAATAGCAATATATAAAAATTAATTAATTCATTTGTTTTTTTGTGTGTGACTCCAGGTAAAGGTAAGACTGTAACTTCTTTGGGAAGGTATATGGTATTAGGCACAACAGCACACAAGTCTGTCGCAATGTTATTATGTTAAAACTCGACTAGCTATAACAAAAGTACGCTGGTTTTTATTAAAGAGGTCATTTCTTTCTAGTTAAATCATGTAATATGAATAACCCTACTGAATATTGCAGGGAAATGCTAGTGCTACATTTATTATTAGTTTTTCTTGATGTATTTGAACAACAATTTATTTAATAGGTGAGGATAAACTTTCAGTGTTAATGATGAAATTATTTATTTTTCTCGTCTGTGGGGGTACAATTGTTTACTCTTTTGTGCTGGTACAATTATTTATGTACTGCACATGAGTTTAACTTCAATCTATATTCGATGAGCTAGCCTACCATATGTCAGATTATATGTATAGTAGCATGCCAGAGGATTACCATAAAGTAGTATTGAATATAAGCCTATCATTATTAATCTAGAAATATGGCAGGTTCAATTTTTGTACAATATTTCACCAATAAAAACAAGAGAAGAATGATTCTTGCCCTTTCACTACATTTAATCCTTTTAAGTCACCCACATGAAACAATTATGACTTGTTAAGCTGTTTCAAGCAAGTATAGGAGCTCACCCAACAAAAAGTAGATTCGTAATGTTTAATCCTTAACTAAGACAAAATAGTTTATGACAAATAAAAAACTGCAGGCTTTCGCCTTGTGTAATTTGTAGAAAATTGACAGCATTTCAAATTCCATCATCAGTAGAAAATGCCAGTACATCAAAATATAATGTATGTGTATAAAACAAAGCAAGCATATGCATTGATCACCTTGTCCCCAATCTCAGACACAAATATCAACGTAAATGCAGCAGTAAAGCCCGTTTTTGCAATTGTTGCTCTAAGTGCAGAAGGGACTTTGTTAATGGAAACAATAA
>JAMKQA010249256.1:0-15797 GCA_024699735.1 Posidonia australis | reverse complement strand
TTGTCTAACTGCTTCTCAACTTTAGAAGGCAGGTGAAGCACAGACAAATAATAAGTTGGAATGGCAGATAGAACTGCATTAACTAAGGTGAGTCTACCTCCAAGAGATAAATTTCTAGCTTTCCAAAGAGATAGCTTTTTAGATACTTTCTCAATCACAGGATCCTAGTGAGAGGCAGTTGCTTTTTTAAAATGTAATGGTAGACCAAGGTATGTAATGGGTAGATCTAACTTCTCACAGTCCATGATACCACACCCAGAACTGAAATCTTCCTGTGAAACACTCACTCCAGTTAAAGAGGATTTAGAGAAATTGATTTAAGGCCAGAGGAGTCCTGAAAACAGCATAGGATTCTTTTGACATTTGTCAGATTATCCTTGTTATCATTTAAAAATAGTATAGTGTCATCAGCATACTACAGGTTTAGTACAGAAGGCCCTCCATTAGGGAAAGAAATCCCAGCAATGAGGTTACTCCTCATTGCCATGTTCAACATTGCATTTAAAACATTTGATGCAATAATGAACAGAAGAGGGGATAAGGGATCCCCCTGCCTAAGCCCATTGGTTGCACCAAAATAACCTTTAGGTGAACCATTGATTAACACTGAGAATTGGCTGATCGTATGCACATACTAATCCACTTAATCCATCTTAAACCAAAGCCCATGCTAGATAATGCATCTAGCAAGAAATGCCAATTGACATTATCAAAAGTCTATTTTTAATAGATAACCATAAATATTTGAAGATTTCATAAAGTGAAGGGTTTCCTGAGCAATCAGGAAACAGTCCCCAATAGCCCTGCCTTTAAGGAAAGCACATTGAGATGCATCCAATAAAGGATTTAAAACAGGGTTCAGCCTAGAGGCCAGAGTCTTAGAAATAATTTTGTATATACTATTGAGTAGACTTATAGGCCTGTAGTCCTGAATCCTTATGGATCCCAACTTTTTAGGGATTAATGCAATAAAAGTTTGATTAACTGATGACAGAAACTCTGAATTATTGGAAGAAAACATAACATTGAAGATATTGACAATATCTACCTTTTCAAGTCACAGAATAGTTTTATCAATTGTTTCTTTTTAATTCAAACAGTTGCATACGTGATGGTGGAATGGAGCCCACGTAGTTTTATTCCCTACAAGAAGCTAAGCCAAGGATTCGATTTTTAAATTCCTATTTTCTTGTTTTTTTGATGGTATCAAAATGTCGTTGTGCTTTTTATATATGTTCATCTTAAACAGTTCAATTACATTCTTTCTCAAATTAACTATTTGTTTTGTGGTTTTTTGTGTGTGTGTATATATATATGTATGTATGTATGTATTTCTTTTCCTCTCTATATATGTATATGGAAAATATAGGATGAGTCTAGGAATTCACTTTATATAAATTAAATTTCTATGTTATTTTCATAATCCATAAATGATATTCAATTTCCAATTGCAAAATATGGCCTATGTCATGTGCAAAACTAACATTAAAAAAATCAATTAGAAGTATCAAAGGTAGATAAAAATTTCTAAATAAAAATAAACCTATAAGTCGTTAATTTATATGCATATCTTAAAATCTTTCTATTAGATGTGAAATCCTAATGGCAGATTTAATCAACATTCTTGGTGATATTTACTGTTTAAAAATGAAGTGATTTTGAAATTTATATATCAATAAATAATATATTCATAAAATCACTTTTTTTTACGAGTTAATATGAAACCGTTGAATTTTTGTAAGTCAAATTATTAAGCTAAAAGTCTTAGATTGATTTGATTTTTGATCTGTAGTTTTTGTAAACAATTTAGATTAATATCTAATGTTTAGATATTTTTTTTCATGATCAATATATAATAAAATATTCAAGAGATTTAAAAAAAGACTCACTTCAAATAAGTGAGCTTTAAATTTATTCTATCTTTTCCCTATATATATAAAGAGAGAATTCATCATCATTATGCTAGTGTGTGTGTGTGTGATGGCATAAAGATGTTTAGTTCTACGTAATAATTCGGAGATTTCAACTTGACCACTTTTTTCTTTGTAATAGTTCTACATCTATTAATGTTTGAGCCTATAACCCTCTAATTATAATAATAATCACACATCTAATGCATTATGTATTATATTGATCCTATCGAAATCAACTTAATTTAATTGGATGGAAGTCGACAACTTTTCATTGTAACAAATCCAGTAAAATGTTGCTATTGGTGCCTACAGGATACTTTGATGTAGGCACCGTTGCTCATTTCAATATGGTCCATTAGACATAATCTACATTGTAACTAAGGAATGATGCTACAACTCATACACAAAGAAAGCCAAATCTTGGTTGTAGCCATTTCGATGCACTGCATATTTAGGATTCATTTGGATGCCTCAAAAAACTATACTATTGGTTAAATAATACAGTTTTAAAAAACAGAGTTTTTACTCTAATTTGGACCATTTAGGGTCTGTTTAGATGAACTAATTATAGTTTTGAAAATATATTTTTTTACTTTCTTTGTACATGCAAAAAGTTTGAAAACTATGATTTAAAAAAGTGTTTGACTAAATCAAAGTTAAAAAAAAAAAAGTTTTTGATAATTATTTAGATAGAAAATGTGATTTGTAACAAAATGTAATGTTGCAAACAATACGTCGTTAAATTTTCTCTCTCTCTCTATATTATATATACCATAAACTCCTCAATTATTTCTATTCATTTCCTTAACTACTGTTCGTCTCCTTTAAATTTTCATCTTCTTGCTCATCATCTTTTTCATTTCAACATGAATCATGAATACATATGTCAAAGAAATTGTCGTAGGAAGGAAGATGAAAATACATTAGTAATTTCAATGTTACATATATGTTATTGTAACATCCTGATTCCAGACACGCTACTAAGATTACAGTATCATAAGTAAAATTACACTAACTACAGTAAAATTAAATAACTGTAACTAAGGCTCACATCTAGGAAATGATGTGCAACTAGAAGCTCCTACTCCGACACTGGAACTCGACTGCACATGATCTACACATGAAAACCAAACCAAGCACGTGCGAGTGACATCTAAGTCACTCAGTACGGGTCCCAAACACACAGACAATAAAAATCCGACAAAATTACTAAAAACATAGCTTTTAGTTTATAAAACTTAGTTTTCTTTTGAAAATCTAATTTTAAAAACATTATTTCCTTTTTCCTTTGAAATCTCTTGGGAATCTATTCCCAGAACTATGCTTTTCTCAAAATTCACTTTCCTCTTCTTTTTAAAACATTTGGAAATTGTCTCCAAAATCATATTTTTTTTCAAAACTCATCTTTTCTTTCTCTTTTGTACTTTTCAAAACCTTTCTCATATTCTGAGAAATCCACATTTTCGACCAGATCTAGCCTAAAACATAATGCCTCTCGGACTCAAAACCAAAATCACAAACATTGGCTGGTAACTAGTTAAAACACAATTCATATTCATTTCTAGGATTTTAGGACCATTTACAAGTCCAATCCTAGTCAAACCATTTTTCTTTCATTTTCACAAAATTACATACTTTTCTTTTCATTTCCACCTTACTTATTGATGTTACCTTGATCAGGGGTAACCAGACACACAAGCAGTAGGTGAGGACACCAATTTCCCTACCTCCCTGCACTGCCGCGGTGAAGTTTCCCGTGCGAGAGGACACCTCCCCAGCCCACTGGCCTCAATTTCCTTCTATAAACACACAGGGATACATCTTTATCTGACGTCCCATCGGTGACCCGAACAACTAGGTTCAATAACCTAGGCTCAGTCTACATCGTCGGTGACCCGGACACCTAGGTTTCATATTCCTAGGCCCAACCTACACCGTCACTAGCTCGATGATTCGAACACCTAGGCCCAGATACCTAGGCTCAGCCTACACCGTCTCAAGCTCGGCAATCGCAGTCGTATCTGACAATTGGCTTCATTGGAGTCTCATACTCCTACCACATTGTTGACACCAACCCCCGTGGTTCCTCAAAACATTATTAGGGGTTCCTTTTCAAAACTCTTATTTTCAAAACCATTTTTGAAACTCTTTAAGCGGTTCCTTTTCAACCAACACGTTATTAGTGTTTTGTTTTCAAAACTCTTTAAGTTTTCCTTTTCAAAACCATTTTTGTTTCATTCTTTTTGTTGCAGGAACTTATTCCAAGCAACACATGATTCTCTATTGGGGTCCTAACCCAAATCATTTAAAACCATGTTTTAAAATCATAAATTGGGACTCATGCCCAGAAACTACACATTTAATCACTTTTATTCATTTTTTGGGTATAAAACCCAAAACCATTCTCAAATTAACTTATTTGGGTTTTATATTCCTTCATGACATTTACATGGGAAAAACACCGTTAACACATGCTCATTGCCTCTTTAAAATCATTTATTTCCATCATTTATTTCCATTTATTCATATAGGTTAGGGGATGAAAACGGCAGACCGAATTAAGATTCAGTATACCGAATATTTTTGGTATACTGAAACCTCCTGTTTCAGTCAACCGATGGATTTCGATCTACCGAAATCGGACACCTCTGTTCAAATTGACAGAGATTCGGTATGCCGAATCCAACTTGGCATGTCGAATCTCCCGTGTTCTATACACGGCCCCTGCCAACCACCCTTCGTTCGTCGAAAGTGGGAGCCTTCGGCGGACCCCTTAAATAAGCATCATAAAACATAAATAAATCATGTAGTGTAGACCCTTGAGTCTACTTCAAAACTCGTCAAACCATTCATCAATCCATTAACTATGCAATTCATACGAAAATCACAAAGGAGAGAAGCTCATTAACATCTACTGTAGCTTACATCCCTAAATCTCATATGACCTTACCAATTTTCATCATAATCGCATGATATCTACATATTCATGCTATTCAACACATTCCCATCAATTCTACTATGTTTCTAAAATTTTACATGCATTTATCTTTATTCTCATGCATTTAACATATTAGGTTATAAGAAGAGAATGGAGGAGAAGGAGGGTCGCGTACATCCTCCGACGAACTCTCCCAACTCCAGTGAGCCTCTCCTTGCCCCGACGAAGCTTCTCCCCACCGGCGGACCACGGCTCAGCTCTCCTCCTCTTGCTTCAGCTCGCACACCCCTTTCTCTCTTCCTTCTTTTTCCTCGCAGCTTCCACCCACTGACGCCTCCTTTCTCTTTATCTCCTCCTCTTCCCGCATGGCGTCGACCACCTATCATGTCGAAAGAGACAGGGAGGCACAGGCCGTGGCTGTGGTGGCACGGGTCGGGAAGAAGAGGAAGAGGACGGAGATGAGGGAAAGGTTCATGAGGGAGGGAGAAATAGGAAGAAAGAAGAAAAGACAGGCACGCGAACTGAGACGACTGTACATGAGGGGTCCAGGTGTCACAGTTATGCATGACATCTCACATGAATAGAGGAAAAAACTACGACATTCTTATTAAATTATGAAATTCATATGTCAATATTGTTATTTTATACAAACTATAACCCAATGAGAAACTAACTAAAACAAACCTCATCCTTTGAAACTGACAAATGCAAAGGAAACAAGAACAAGGATGAAAACACAATTACATAACATATGAAAGAGACACGACTAAGTGATAAACTAATGACGAAACATGAGAATAGTAGCTTATTGGTTAATTCAATAATTTTTCTGATACCTAAATTTCTTGTTGACTTTTGGTTAATATCAAGGATGTCTCACGAGATATTGTTTGTGCAAAAACATCTGTAATTTTAGCTACTTCCCTATTGATGAACAAATGTAATTCATTTAACACTTTGATATATTTTGTTATAAAGAAATCATCACCAACAGAAAATGGTGAAACCAAAAATGATGCTTATAATAAACCTATTTCTTCTAATCGTGCTCTCTCTCAATCTATTTCTTTACGACGTAATTCTAACATTCTATTGACATAAGAACCAACAGATGCTTGTTTTTCCATCTTCTTCCTAACTGGTGGTAGTGACATCTCTGAAAATAAAGCTGAGGTGGATGGAATCTCATCATTTTCACGTACGTTTTCATGAAATGTTTCCTCCTTAAATTCATTAATAATGTTGGTGTTGATGTTGATGTTGTAGACACCTCGATTTTAAGGCAGCTCGTAGATGAACTCTCCAGAGGACGTTGCTTTGGATACGGCAAGCCTAACCTCTTTTGAGTTCTATCTGGTATCTTGGTTATCCTAAGCCTATTCAGGTAGCTAGATGTGGAGCACCAATCTAGAGCACCGATGTGGAGTACCAATATGGAGCACCAAGTTGGCGCATCAAGTTGGCGCACCTAGCTGGCGCACCAAGCTGGCGAACCCAACAGGCGCACCAAGCTGGCGCACGGTCACTTTTCAAGGTGTTGGCTGTTAGTTTTCCATCTTCTGTGCTTGTAACATTCTCTTACAAGTATTCCTCCACGAATCTACGCAAGTCTGTTGAGTTTCGTGGCTTTTGGAATCCCAAGGAGTTACCTCTTCATTCTCTTTAAAAGGCCATCAGTAAGCAACATTTTTTCTCTCTTGGCAACTCACCCACTCTTAGCAACTAGCACCCCTACCTTCAGAGCATTCCCTTGCATCCCTGAGCACTCTCAATTGTGTCCAAAGCAACAAGGAGGAGATACCTTGAGCCATCCAAGGAGGAGACACCATAGGTAAGGTAGGTTCCTTTACTCATCTTCATATGGATTTTACATGATATTCTGGATAGAACCTGCAACTAGGTTGATATAATGTCTATATAGTGATGTTCTTTTGTTATTTTGGGTGTTCATGATGCTCCTTTCTATATTTATTGCTTATTTGTCATGATGATTTTGCATTGTGTGATCTTTCTTTTTAGAAATGAATCATAGTCATATGTAACCACTAGCTATGGAACATGAGCTGTGATGCATTCTCTTTGCATGCTTTATCATTTTCTCATGCTCTCTAAGTCAACCAAATCATTGCATGAATCCTAAAATCCATCATCAGTAACTGCAATCCTTGTGAATCCATGAACATGCATGACTAAGGAGGGAATGATAAGAGTGTTTTAATGCTTGTTTATTTAACATGATTAAGTTCCGTGGCATCTAGGTTAATGATCTGAACAGACAGTAACCCAGTTAATTGCATACATCTAGCCCAGATTCTAAAATCAGAGCACAGTCTGTAACAGAGTGTCTGGAGCGCACCAACCTAGCGCACTAGGTTGGCGCACATGACTGGCGCACCATCCTAGCACACCAGTTTGGTCACAGGGTGCGAGCAGCCCATTTTGCATTATTATTTACATGCCTTTTTGATTCTTTTCGACCCTGATCTTTCTGGCATTTGATCTCTGATATACCATGTTCTTGCTTGCATAATGTCAGCATGTAATAACACTCTTTGCATTAGTTTTGCATCTAGTGAAGTTTGGCTTGCCACTTGGATATGGTGAACTGGTGGCTTTCCAGGACTCTTTGTGTAGAATTCTTTTACATCAGTCCATGATCACGACCCAAGTAGCATAGTTGGGATTCATTAGCCTTTATCAGAGTAGGGTTGTGTGGTCTTGTGTGTGGCTTATTGCCCTTCAGCACAAGACCCATGTCTCGGGTTTCCTCTTTCCTTTATGACTTTGTCGAAGAGAGGGGAACTCACATGTGATTAGGTGTTTTAGATGTCCATGATGCGTTTTCAGAGGGTTTTATGCATATTTGCAAGATTTTATATCGCATGGCACATTAATCTAGCTTACTGTCCGATCTGTAATTTCTAGGACTTACTTCAGTGGCACACCTTAGTAGAGCACATAGGTGGCGCACCACATAGGCGCACATTGGTGGCGCACCACGTAGGAGCACATTGCTGGTGCACGTGCCAATTTTCAGTGCACCAACAGTGGTTTTTTGGCATGGTATTTAGCATGGTTCCTGATTTGCTTTGCCTTTGGTTTTCCTTGGGTGTCTTCCTGGATATATCAGGATGACTCCAGTCTGTTTCCATCCACATTAATGCATGGTAGCTTAGGTTTTGCATATAGCAAAGTAAGGACGTTACCCACTCGATATTGTTGGATCCTTGATTATATCTGTAGACACCTCGATTTTGAAGTCACTTGGTAGCAGGCTCCTCCAGATGATGCTCTGGTTGCGACCACCAAAACCCTAGCCTACACAAACCCAATCAGACCCACACTAGCCCACGCTAACCCAATTAAACATAAAACCAAACAAATTAAATTAAATCCACTTAAAACCTAATTAATCAAACAAATAAAACCCTAATCAAGTAAAGTCCATTTAAATCCAATTAAAATCCAAAATCCCTAAATAAACCCTAATTAAAACCCAAACCCTAATTCAAATCAGTTAATTAAACCCATAAAAATCCCAAACCAAAAATCAAATAAATCTAAAATAAGTCAAAACCCTAACTTAAAACCAATTAATTAAATCTTAATCACAAATTTAATTAAAATAATAAAACATAAATAAAAGCCTAAGTTAAAATTCAAAAACCTAATTTAAAGCTTAAAGTTAAAAATCCTAAAATCCATGAAAATCAATGAAATAAAACAAAACCAAAAAAAACCCTGAAATAATTAAAACCCTAAATCGAAACCTAAATAAAATGCTTAATTAAATCAAGTGAAAATAATTTAAACAAAATACTTAATTAAATCATGTGGAGACTAATGAAATCTGAAATTAATCTAATCAAATCCAAATTTTAAATCAATCAAATCAGAATTTGAATTTAATTCAAATAAATCCAAAATCAAAAAATCAAGAGAAGACAATTTAATTCATTTAAAACCAAGACAAATCATTTAATTAAATCATCAAATAAAACCTTCATCAACTTAAAATATATAAAACACAATTAAATCAATTCAAATCCCCAAATCAAATCAAAATTCATCAAATTAAACTTAATTTCAAAACACAAAACAAAAGGGAAAAAAAGAAATAAAAGAAACCAAACCCTAGCCCAGTAAACCCAGAAATCTTTTAAACCAGAAAACTTAGGAAAACACATTAATTTTTTCGACGAGCCTTCACTACCGGCGATCCCGTCTTTTTCGGCGAGGATCTCGCAGCCAATCCCTGACTCTCCGGTGCGCAATCCTTGACTCCGCAATCTTCGAGCTTGCCTTCTCTGTTGCGCGACCCATCCAACGGCAGAGGCCATCCCGGAAGAAGATCCACGGTGGAGGAAGCTCCTGCCAGAGTTTAAAACTCCTCGCCGCCGTCAAGCCTCAGGATAGAAGCAAGAGCCTGCCCCTGAACCTCTTCCTCCCTTGTTACCCAGAGCACAAGCAACCTTCCCAAGCCACCAGACCCCTTGTAGCCTCCAGAGCCCTAGCCAGAGCACCGCCGGAGCCACCCTAGACGCCGCTGTCAACCGCCGCGTCGGAAGAGACACCTCTCTCGACAGGTAACTGCTCCCCCTGTTCTTTTTCTTTCGATCCAGTAGGCCCATAGAAGCTTTTAGGCTCTCCTTAGGCCAGGTTAGGGAGGGTTTCCCCTTCATTTTTGCCCACCGTTAGCCTACCTCCGGTGGTGGGTTCAACCCACCAGTGGAGTCTCAGGCCGCTTGGCCTCTGGCGAGGCCCCCCAGGGGCCTCTCCTCCTCTTCTTCTCTTCTCCTCCCCTCCTTCTCTTCTCATCTAGTCTCTTATTCTCTCCCCCATCTCTTTGGTCCCCGCTCCGCTCCATAGAGCCTTCGCCGTCAACACCTACCCAACTGCCGCCGTCGTTCGCTGTCGAGAGGCATAGGGGATCGTTGGGTCTCCTCGCGTCATGCTGTTGACCCTGAAGCCTTCGCTGCGTCACCACGCACCCCACTTGGCCACTGCGTCGACTTCGAGTCAGGAACACCACCCCAGCCTCCGTCGCGTCCACCTCCGGCGAAGGGGATCAATGGACATCCTCAGGCCATCCCAGCCATCCGTGACACCTCTGGGACCCTCCTCGCGCCTCCAGGATGCTTCCCCAACCTCTGCCCTAGCTGGTCAGCCGTCGGAGCGCCGCTGCCGTCATGCCGTCATCCTCTGGGACACCTCGTCGGAGCGTGAGGTGGGGAGAGCGACTGATACCATCCCAGCCCTCGTCGAAGCCATCAAAGGGTTCCTCGCACCGCTCAGAGATTCGCCATGCGTCCCCACGCCGCTCCAGTCACCGGAGCGCCGCTGTGCCTCGCCGTCGTCTCCTCCGTCGTCGACAGGAGAGCCTCGTCGGAGCGCGAGGTGGGGGAAGGGCCTCAAGCCTCCCCAACCTTGCCCAACCTCTCGGAGATCGTCGCCGTGCCTCCACAATGCTTCCCCAACCGTTGCTCATCTCCCCCGCCGTCGAGATCGTCGCAGCTGCATCGCCGGAGAGAGAGCGCCGGCGATTCTCCGGCGATATTCGAACAGAAGGTCATTAGATTTAGGCCCTCTTAGTTTAGGTTGTTGTTATTTTAGTCCTTAAGTTATTACAACTAGGTCCTCTTTTTATTTTTCTTAGGTCCAGAATGTTTACAGTTTGGACCCTGTGATAAAATAAATACATTTAAATTCTTTTATGTTCACTGTGATTTTGCACATTCTCCCTTTGAAAGTTTCTTTTTTCAATTCTTATATATTCATGTGTGTTTATCTGTATTTAAGCCCTTGCATCTATATTTTCTTCACATTTAGATCCTAAACATTTGCATGCGACTCCTGGAATTCTTTAAAATGAACTACCTTTGGGAAAATTGTAATTTGAGCCTTAAAATATCTAAAAATTACACTATCAATCTCTGAAATTCAATTTATATCACACTTAAGCCCTGAGTTTTTGCAATAATCCCCAGAATTTTTGAAAAATGGCTTTCTTTGTGAATTTTGCACATTAACTTTAATAAAATGCATAATTACACTGGCCCACATAGAATCCCATTTTTTTATTACTCTTAGCCTCCTAGATTTTTGCACACAAGTCCTTAACTTCATAATAAGCGATTTCTGAGTCGTCAATTTGCATATAGGCCCTTAGATCAATTTTAATCCATCCTTTAGGGTTTCAAAACGAATTCTTGCCCATTGTTGTTACTTTTCACTTGTGGCATTTCTTTTTTATTTATTTTATTTATTCCACTTTGACATCGTGATTTCCATAATGAACAGAGTTTTGTTTTACATTTAAACCACGTTTGCACATAAGCGTGAAATTTGCAGTTTAGATCCTGAATTTCTAGGAAATTACCTAAGTACAATCTTCACATCTCAGTGCCACATTAACATTGGACCGATCATCTGCATGCTAGAACGGGAACCGTGAATGTAATTTTCATCTAGATCCTCATTCATTTAGTGAATTTTGCGTTTTAAACCCTACATTTGTCTTTTATTGTGCTTACGTCATGTCACTGTATTTCTTTTCATGTTTTCTTGTAAATAACATTGTCTAAATGTTTTGTACATATTTTAGTCCATGCACTACCCCTGTGTTTGCATTTATCACATCTAGCCATGAAAATGACCAAATTGCCCCTAGGCCTTCAATCCATGTATGCATTTTAGTTTTTGCACTCAGCCTTTACTAATCCTAGTCCAAGCCATCCCTTGACACTTTTTACACATTTAGGCACTTGTTTATCCCTTTCATTTGGTTTTCAACACATTTTCTCATTGATTCTTCATTTTAATTGAGTTTGTGTCTTTTCCTATGTTTCCTTTTTTTGATTTCTCTGTGTTTTCGGAATCTCTCGCCTTGCATTAAATTGGACCCTATTTAATCTCGTGCTTTGGGCTTTTTGACTTGATTTTGATTTCGTCGCCCAAGGGCATACAAGAATTGATCGAGAGGCCCACACTGGCCCGTTAGCAGTTTATCTTCTCTTTTTTGATTTTCATGACCTCTTCATGATCTTGAGAACTTAGGTTGACTCCGTTACACATCTTTTATCGTACACATGGGTTTCCTTAAGCAATCGGTCCAATAACATCGTCATTTTATGTGATTTTTCTCACATATCGTCGTTTATCTGTTTTATGTGGATTTCTTTGCAATTTTTGCATACCATCATGCACAACCATCTAGTTTTGTCTAGGCATTCATATTAGCATATTCAGAGCATAATCTAGGCTTAGCAAACAATCATTCAGCCTTAGCAAGCGATTTAGGCTAGAAAGACCGAGTTTCTCGGGCGTACGAGGGTGCCTAATACCTTCCTCGTGCATAATAGGAATTCTTACCCATCCTCTGGTTAGCAGACATCCAGCCTTCCCATCTGCATCCTTACCCGTTTGTGGTTTTCCTCGTCTTTCCTTTAAAAGACTAGGTGGCGACTCCTTTCCTTTTTCTTTTATCCTATCTTGTGCCTTCGCCATCTTAGCATGACTGTGATCTCCTTCCCCCTCCTCCGGGTCGGCATGGTCACAATATCCGTGTAATATCTTTGTACCAGTGTTTAATCCACAACATGGGTGACCTTTCTAAGCATTAGGACACATCCTATAATTCCTCTACCCATGTTTAGCATAAAGGCACCACTTGCATATAGAGTTGCATTGCATATTGCCCTCGGGCGTACAGAAACAGACTGAAAAGCCAACATTTCATATAAGTAAACGAGAAATCCATGAGAGACCGATTTTTCGGACGCACGAGGGTGGCTAATACCTTCTTCGTGCGTAATAGGGATCCTTACCCATTTTCTGGTTCATGATTGACATTTTCCATTGGTTTTGTTGCATAGTTTTAATGTTTTAAAACGATTTTCCTCGTCTCCTGTTTTTAAATAGACTAGGTGGTGACTCCCGCATTTTTATCATTGTTTTTACCATTTTTGTCGTGACTTTACTGATCCTCGCGCATTTGGCCTTTCGCACCACACACGAGGCTATTGCCGACATGGTTACAGATGTCATCTTCGTTAACAATATTTTCATCTATACTACCATTGCTGTTTCCATCACCATCTTGGACCTCTCTTTCATTTTGACTCGTGGAAGATAAAATCCTCTTGTCTTGAGAAACATGTCCTATTTAAGTAATTAACAAAGATAGTATATAATTAGGAAAAAAAATGGAGACAAAATAGTAATGCGATCTCATAAGGAACATTTGAAAAACATCAATTCTTCCCTATGTTTGAAACAATAATTAGGTTTCCAAAACACAAACCAGTTACATTGCTCCCAATCATTTGGACGTCCACAAACCATGTTCTTGTTTGGATTCCAAACCATTTCAAAGTAGTTGTACATCTTTAATATTAGATTATATCTCTTTTTTAAAGTTTGTTTGTGTTGCTTAATTTGTACAATAGATAACCTTAATCCCGGGAAGTGAGCATTAAATTGTTCAGTTATCACTCTCCATGCTTCATTAGTCCATTCATTTTAGCCACGATATTTTGGTGGACTATAATCAACTAATTGATCAACTAAGATGGTTTCCATAATTTCGTTCCATGAAGTTCTCAAGGTATCGGTCTCATTTTCATTGTCCATGTCTAAACAACTACAATAAAATATTAACAAGAATAATATAAATTAATGTAATATTACATAATAATAAAAATTAAATTGGGCTTACCTTCAATATCATCAACGCCATAATTTCCTCTTGTATTAGAAAAAATCTGTCCTCTACTAGAATTAGTTTCTCTAGTGTTAAATCCATTAAATACCTCTCTAACGTTAAATCCAACAAAGCCACCTTTTATTCTATCATAATCACGTATTGTAAATCTTGAAAATTCTTCAATTGCCATACTGATGTGTCTTATTTAATTACCGCAAGTGTACGACGTCTAATATAGTACGACGGCAAATACGGGTCGATCCCATAGAGGAAAGTGTTTAAGAATAGAGATTTATTATCAATTATTGAGATGTAAAAAATGAGAAAGATGATGATTACAGACTGAATCTAAAAGAACAAAGAGCAACAGATTAAGTAAAGTTAGGGTTTCAAATCTATTTATCTAGAATTGAGAATGCATGATCATGTTTATTCCCTCCTCTTTTATTTGATCTAAATAACTTAATTCAATGATTCTTATCCATACAAGAATAAACTATATGCTCAAATGTGCACCATAGCATATCAAGATTAGGAGTAAAAACACACAAATCAAATTAAATCAGATGATATATGATGGAATTGAGATTATATACACAACTCTCAATTAAATCTTCCCAAAGCGTAGACTAAAATGACGAAATCATTGTTAGTCTATCAAAGTTAATCGATTCTATTAATGATCTATGTTATATACATCTAACCTACATATTCATTGTATGAAGTACAAAGAGAAAAAGAAGAAAACACGATCACACATCTCAATCTAAATAAATTTCATTTCTGCCATAGATCTAGAAGATTAGCCAAGCATGATAACATAAAGCAGTAAAATAAAAGATGAGGAAGGAGAAAGAGAAGACATAATTAAATATAAAAAACTTTTTATTGAAGGGAACCTGAGATTACATTGATGATATTCAGGATCTCCCAAAATACAAGAAAAGAAAGAGAGTTTAAAATCTAGATTGGATCCAGAGATCTACATAGGGGGTCCTTTTACAGACTTACAAGGACTTGCCTACGTCGACGGAGAAAAATCCGGATAAATAGAAACAATATTTACATTTGATTACAAGATATTTTCCAATGCAAATCAACCATACTCAAAGATCAGGTCAGAGCCACTATTTGGGTGCCTGGGAGGTGCCCAAACTGCCTATGGGCACCTCCCAGGCGCCCAGGTCTTCTGCAACTATTTCTGACTTGGTCTCCCGTTGATCAATTTTTTTCCTATATTTTTGAAATGCGGATAACTTGGATTTGACCTCTTGACGTATCTTTGAAATTTTCATGCAAATATCTTTCTTTTTAGCACAATTATTCTTTTCTCCCTTATTTTCGTAGATTCCTACAAAATTTACTTACAACACCTCGAGTAATATTATTTATACACAAAATAGACAAATATGGAAATAAAAGATGCATGAATCATGAGTTAATCACATATCTAGAGTAATATAAAGAGAAACATTAATATATAACTTTCATTTGAAAAGAAATAAAGAGCACGGAAATGAACATATTAACCTGTTACGCATAAAAACACATGATTGGATAGAGGGGAAAAAGAAAAACCTCGATATATTTTACTTTCAAGTTTCTAGTAAGATGCTTCTAGTAGATTTATATGACTTCTGTGAACTTTGACAAATAAGGAATAAGTGATGAAGGCCTTTTAGAGTTCCCTTTAACATGAAAAAGTAAGGCATGCATTCAATTGCTTCTACATTCACTCCCCAATTGCAACATAAGGAGAATTCTGTTATTACAAACCTTACCTTTGTATTAGTTTCTACGGTCTAAACAAGACCTTTTCTAAGTGTAGGACTATACAGTTGGTTGAATTATAATAAACAGACAACCTCTAATAGTGTAGTAATCCAGTCATGTATAAATCATAAATTAAGAAAGAATTTCAAAGCAAATAAGACTCAAACCTCAGAAAAATAAAAAAAATTCAGCATGTCAAAGTCCAACAGGGAAATGCAAGCATAGCAATGGCAAGCAAATAAAGACAAGCACGGCATGCAAATAGAACGAAACATGCAGGCATGGAACAACACAGTAATAGTAAGGCATAGCATACAAACATGGCACACAAGCGGCATTTATGCAATACGCAACAATAACATAACAAGAGAAAAAAAACACAACAAGGGCATAACAAAAGCAAAATTTGTGCAACTACGGCAATAAACAGTTACAAGCACTCGGGCACAATGGAGCAAATATGAAGTAC
>JAMKQA010249253.1:0-22576 GCA_024699735.1 Posidonia australis | reverse complement strand
GGGCCTCCATCGTTGGTGGCACGGGAAGGAGAAGAAGACAGAAAAATGGTGGAAGGTGGGGCTCGCGAGAGAAAGAAAGAAAAAGCGGAAGAAAAGAATGGCACGCAAACCAAGACAACTGTGCATCCTCAAACCGGACTCCACAAGGGTCCCAAAACACAGGCAGATGCACAGAAAGCCAGCACAACCACACATAGCCAAGAAACAACAAATTATCCATTAATAAACCATTAAACACAATATTACAAATAATACCTGGTTTATTATAAAAATGGATAATCAGGCCCTGATGTTACAACTTAATACCAGGGGCATGTTCCTACAGCCACCCTAGAGGTATACTCCTCCATTTGGAAAGGGAGATAAGGAACTCAACCAAGCCCGACTAGGGGCAAGGTCATTTTATTTATTGCAAAACACTTATAAATAAGGCATTAATTTTCCTCTTTTATCTTTATTTCTTCAGCTACTAGGATAGATTTAATAATAGCAATAAAGATAATAATAATAACAAAGATTGATGAGTGTAGGTCACACCTAGCACCTTATAACATTAAGTAGGAACTACCAACATATTTTCTAGGGTTTCTCAAGCAAAGGATGTAACACCCAGGGAAGGTCCCCCAATTGTGTAGGATGACCTGAGATCTCTCTAGTTCTATGGAAGTTACATGTACATCCTTAACCAGCATGCTGAAACCTAAAGAGAACCCAAGACCTAGTGTCAACTAAAGAAGAGAATAGTCTCCTACATAAAAAGAAGTTGAGCCACTAGGGTAACCCTAACCTTGGCCTATCTTCACATACACTATGCATGAGGAGATAAAGGCAAAGCATGCTAGGAACTTAGGCATATCATGAAGCCGCTCGCCCTGTATAGTGTGGCATCCTAGCATAAGTTTGAGAAGGTAGTGATGAATGGGTGCATCAGAACTAAACGACTGAGAAAAGCACCTAAAAGAGGGGAGTGCATGTAAAAGTTGATTACGCTATCATAGCATAAGTCCAGAAGGTAGTGATAGACGAGTACTCAAAATAGGGGTGAGAAAACTAATGAGTAGGTGTGCTGCCATAGCATAAATCTGAGAAGGCAGCGATGGGCAAGCACCTACAAAAAAATAACAACAGTGGGGAACTCCAAAAGGAAAAGAAACAAAAAAAAGAAAAGAAAAGAAAAGCCAAATCCTTGGGTATGCTACAAGCACATAGGGCCAACCACTGGCGAACGGTGCTAAAGCTATAGCCGACGCTAAGAGCCTAGTGAACTTTAAGTCTCCCCCATCCTTCCATGCATATAGGCAAGGGGCAGGAAACTGTAGAAACTCAACGACTGAGTAAATAAAGGAGATAATAATTAACTAAGGTTGATACAAAGTCTTAAGTCCTTAAAATGGACACAACATGGTAAAAGGGACCACGCTCTCACCAATACAAGGCAATATTGTTGGATGTATAAGAGGGAGGGCTATGACTACACTCAACAATCAATCAATAAAAAAAATCTAGAAATCATAAAAAAAAAATCAAAATTGTAGTAAACACCAAAAAATTAGAAAATCTAAAAATCCAAAAAAATCAGGAAAATAAGAAAAAACTAAAATAAGTAGTGCCATCCACCTTACATGCAAGTGAAGACTTAGTAAGTAGGGAAATGTAACGACTCAGATCTAGATCAACATTTTTGGCCAGATATTTTTAATGGAGTTTTGGGTCATTAAACGATGAGTTCCCTGTGTTCGTTGTAAAACACAACTCTAGCAGCATTCTACGCCTGTGATGTGGGCTTCTAGCCTTTTTGGTATAGTGTGGTTGTGGTGTTGTGCTGACCCTTGTGGAAGTTTGAGGGTTTGATCTGGGCTGTGGAGGTTTATTTGGCATACCTTGGTGGCTGGTCCTTGGTTGCACAAGTCACGTGGATGTGGAAAGTCACGTGGTTTGGTCTCGCACTGTGGCTTCTTCCTTCCTTTCTTTCTTTTCTTTTCATTTTCTATTTTTCTCTCTTTTCCTCTTCCTTGGGCCCGACACACTCTCCCCTTCATTCTTCTTCTTCTTCTTCTTCTTCTTCTCCAGCTAACGAAATAGACATAAGGGAGAGATGAGAGGGAGACGATAGAGGGCTGAGGGATGGAGAGGTGGCCGAAAGAAGAGAAGCTCGTCACCGTCGCGAGGAGGAGAAGGAGAGGAGGAGGTTCAGTGGAAGAGAAAAAGGAGGAAGGCTGGCCATTTGTCAAGGTACACACCCGTTGTAGAAATTGTTTCTTGTTCAATTCAATGCATAGGGGCATATTAGTGTGGATTGAATGTGTTTGAAAGCTTGGATAATTTTTGAGACTTTTATGAAGTTTTATTTGAATTTTATTGGTGGCTCAGTAGGTCTTAGGTGAATAGTGTTTTTGGCCTATTTTCTTGGTTTTCTCGAGCCACAAGTGACGAATTCTCATGTTTTCTATTCTAGCCTGTCAAGCTTGATGAGTTCTTTAGTCTGGTATGTGGAATGTGATTTTTAGTTGCTTTTATGATTTTTAGTTACAAAAATTTAATTGTGGTTTATAGTATTCATCCAAGGGGTTTTTTGATGATTTCTCGAGCTGTAATGCATGGAATTGGATGATTATTGTTCCATTGTGTTGCTTGCATGATTTCCTTCAGTTCGGTACCGTGTTTGCTGAGTTTAGTGGTGTGTAGACCAAAATAGAACATGGAGATGGTATCAACTGAGTTGGGTTCAAAGCTCTGAGCTTTGTGCCTACAACAGAGTGCAAGGCGCACCTCCCTGGTGCACTAGGGAGGCACACCTGGCTAGCCCACCTGGGTGGTGCACTAGGCAGGTGCTAGGTAGCCTGCTCTTCTACTGGCTTTGATTGTTGTCTTATGCGTTGCACAAGCATAACCCTATTAGTTTAGGTTTTGGAGTGTATAGACAACTTGGTGATTCAGAAATGGTATAGGGATTGCCTAAAATAGACTAGCAAGATCCTACTTGGGCAATGGGTAGAATAAAAGATTATAAAATTTAGAGTTATTAAGTTCTCCCTTTAATGGTATAGATTGGACATTAGGGTTTATAATTCACCCTAGGATCATGTGTGTAACCATGCCGGCGACAGCATCGGGATTGGTGCGAAAGGCCAAATGGACGAGGATCGGCTAGGTCACGGCAAAATAGCAAAAATAATGATAAAATGCAGGAGTTGCCACCTAGTCTATTTAAAACGGAAGACGAGGAAAACCGCTTGAAAAAAGACATTCAAATCATGCAATAAAGCCAATGGAAAAGAAGGTCATAAACCAAAAAATTGGGCAAGGATCCTTGTTACTCACGAGGAAGGTATTAGGCACCCTCGTGCGCCCGAAAAATCGGTCTTTCTATGGGTTTCTCATTTACTTATATGAAATGTCGGCTTTCCAGCCTTTTTTGTATGCCCAAGGGCGATATGCCATGCAATGCTACATGAAAATGGTGCCTTATGCTAAACAGGGGTGCATGGGTTGTAGGGTGTGTCCTAATGCTCAAAAAGGTCACTCGTACGGTGGGTCAAGCACCGGTGCAATGATGTTGCACAGATATGATCAAAGATCTAATAACACCGAGTGATTTTCATCCTCACTTTACTATATGCAAAACATGAACTATCATGCATAAAAAATGATGAAAACAAAGTGGGGACTTCCTGATATATCTAGGAAGACAACTAGAGAAAATCAAAAGCAAATCCAAATGGGAAACATGCTAAATACCATGCCAAAAGCTGCTGTGTGCAATAGAAAACAGGTAGGTGCACTTGTTTGGTGCGCCAGTCTACTGCGCCACCTATGTGCTCCACTGGGGTGCTAGGAAAGTGTGCTAGAGGAAATCATAGATCCAACAGTAAACCAGAATGCCATGCAATGTAAAAATCTTGTAAACTTGCAAACTCATCAGAGAATGAAACATGAGTATACATCAAAGTCCAAACATGAAAACACAATATGGGTCTTGTGCTCAAGGGCTGTATTCCTCACACAAGACCACACCATCCTTATGCTAAGTAAAAACAACAAGATTTAGCCATGCTATCCAGATCTGGATCATGGACTGATGCATAAGAACCTCCCAAACAGGAGTTCATGGGGCAATCAGCTCACCAGATTTCAGCACTGGCTGAATATGCAAGATGCAAAAAAGACTTAAAACAGTGTCATCCAAGACTGAAATCATGCATGCAAAGACATGACATATTAGAGAATCAACACAATAAAAATCGAAGTCAAAAGACACCTGGGAAAGCATGCAGGTCATGATACAAAGATGATGATTTGCTCTCTGACCAGACTGGTGCACCAGGATGGTGCGCTAGGATGGTACTTTGGTTAGGTGTGCCACCCTGGTGTGCCACCTTGGTGCTCTAGTGTGGTGCGCTTTAGAAAATCTGAATCAGATTGTTGTCTGATTTTAGATTCTGGTCCAGATGCAAGAGATTAATTGAGATTTATCTTAACCAGATTGATTGATCAAATGGTAAAAAGCTGAAATATGATGAAAAGCAAGCAATGAAAGTCCTTCTTATCATCTATCTTAAATCATGCAAGATCATGGGTTAAGGGCTGAAAATATTTCATTGTATATTCTAAAGAGCATGCAATGAGCTAATGAACTTGACAATCATATGCAAATGATGTACATATAAAGAGTATACTTGTAGCTTTTCTCATAGCAAGTATTTGCATGAATCATGATTCATTATGTAAAAACAGAGATTATATGATGTGGAATTTAATATGGCATTGGAGCATTGTGAATATACATGTAGGAACAATCATCTCATCACAAAAATATCATGAAAACAACTTACTAACAGATCAAATATCTTGTTCTTTTACATGCTTTTACATGGTGTAATATCTAGAGCTTAAACATAAGGATAAGTGAGAGAAGTGTAAGGATCTTACCTTGCTAGTGGTGTTTCCTCCATGAAGGCTCAAGATAATACTTCTCTATTGCTTTGGATTGGCTGAGGATGCTCTGGAATGCAAAGATATCTTCAGGAAACGAGAGAGGGTTGCTGGAAATAAGTGAATGGTTTCACCCCAGTCCTTAATGGTTGCCAATGGAGGTCTTTTTATAGAGTTCCACAAGGGTAACTCCCATGGGATGCAGACAGCCTCGCAAATGAAGAGCTTGGAGTAGATTCGCATGGAATATCCGCTGGCGAGGGTTACAAGTATGGGAGATGGAAAGCCAGTAGCCAGCACCATGAAAAGTGGTTGTGTGCCATCTTGGTGCGCCAGGATGGTGTGCCAGGTAGGTGCGCCAGGATGGTGTGACCTTGGTGCTCCAGCTAGGTGTGCCACTATAGTGCTCCAGCATCGTGCTTCAGTCAAGTGCTCCACATTGGTGCTCTCCACTAGCTATCTGAATTGCCAATTGGGCCAGGGGCTTGCTATGGGCTTGTTGTCAGTTTATGCAATGATCTCTGGCTAGTTAAAAGGTTGAGTAGGATTCAAAAGTGGTGGAGCTTCGAGCATCCAAAGCAAGATCTAGAGAGTTTACCTATGAGCCACCTCAAAATCGGGGTGTCTACAATGTGATGATAAGTTTGAGTGTGGTGCATTGAATGTAATATTTAGTTGCACTGTTTTGGCGCTTGACTCTGACTTGACTGTGCTCTGGAGGAACATGAGCTAGTAGGCATCTTACGCTTTGGCACCAAAACATGGAGTTCTAGTTATGGCTTTTGTTGGCAGCTAGTCTTCTTTGTTGAATGGGACTATAAGATAGTGGTTTTAACTATTGTTGGGTGTTTTGCTTGGGTTATCGTCGTGAGCTGAGCAAAGTGCTCAAGGACTCAAACACTCCCAAGATGTGGTTGCTTGGGCCTGACAGAAGTGTTGTCCAGGCTATGCTTTGAGTTGTGGTTTTCAGTTTTGGTTTCCATGTCACTTTTGGACACGAAGCTTTGTTTGATTTTTGGAAAGATATTTAATGGTTTTCGAAAAGGTTTTCGAAAAAGAGTTGCATAGTTTGCAATGATTTTTCAAAGGTTTTCTGGAGTCTTCTATTGCTAGGGCCAAGAGATCGACAATGCATGTTGTCAAGACCACAGGGTGTGACAACATCCTTGGGTGGTCGAGCATGTTCCCTAAGTTGAGGCCAGAGACCAAGAGGCTGAGGTAAGTGTTTGTATGATCCTGGAGGTATGAGACTCTTGGGTTGTCATTCACAAGGCCGAGGTTGAGGATCGGGGGTCGAGGGCCGGCTAGACTCGAAGGTATGACACTTCGCTTGTCCTTGGTATCGAGACTAAGGGTATTGACTGTACATAGAGACATGTGACAACAAACCAGGGGGTATGAGATCTCTATGTGGTTAGGCATGACACCATGATTTGTACGGATGCCTAGACTATGACTTGAGGATGCCAAGAGAGGGCGTACGTTGTGGTGAGGTCCTTTGAGAGGATGGCTTTCCCGAGGAGGGTTAGCATAGTGAGGGTCTTGTAGAGAGGTGAGATTCCGTGATAGGTAGACTCCTCCACAGGGTTGTTGTCCATGGCAGTGAAGACACCATTGGTCGCGTTTCAGTGGACTACTTGTGGCTAAAGTCGGTTTCATGGTGCCTGGCAACACGACTTGGAGACTATGGGCTATGACGTGCTGGCTACGTCAGTCCATGGTAGTGCAGTGGTTTCGAGGACTTTGTCCCCAACAACTGCTTTTGGCCAGTATTTTATTGTGGATTTGTGGTTTCACACTTGAGAGGTGTTGTTTTGTTTCGCTTATGAGTGGTGCTGAGTTGGTTGAGCCTAAGAGAGACAATGGGTTGTGTGCACTAGAGGTGGTGCAGTGGTTTTTCTAAAATGTGGGATTATGCCAGTTTTTTAAATATGAATGGTTTGTTTGATTGGGCAGAGGCTTAGTTTTGGTGTGGCATTCTCCCATGGTTGTGTACTTGTTTTGGCAAGTGTGGCCATTTCAAGTAATGCATAAAAGGTTTTGAAAGAGCATGCATATGATTTTAAAAGGAAAAAAAAGAAAGGTTTCAAAAGCTTGGTTTTGAGGTCTTGTTGCTTGTCAGGAAATCATAGATTTCCTTGGTTTAGTGTTGCGGCATCCAGATGAGATGCCTGTGCTTGTGTGTGCCTGTAGCGTGGTTACGCATGTTTCCTTCGCATGGTGTGCCGAGTTGTTAGGTGGGGTGTGTGCTGGGTGACCGTTTGAGTGGTCACTCATGTGTGCTTTGTTTTGTGTGTTTTTGGTAGGTGCAGGATAGTAGTTGTTGGTTGCTAGTACATATAGGAGGAGTCACGCAGCCACACATTAGGGATTCTAGTGAGTGTTTAGTTAGTATTAATTTCCTGTTGTTTATCAGTTTTCTTTTTACTAAGTGTACTTAGACTTAGATTCATAACTAGCATAATGGTGATTGAAATAGAAGAGAAAAATAATAATGTGTAGCTAGATTGAGAGGTAGCACCCTAGGGGCAAGGCATTATAGCAAACTATAATTTGTTTAGTGGGTGATATAATAATTGACTCACCTAATTTTGGGGTTACATGTCCTACTCAAGCGTGCCTCCATGGCTTGAGTGCATTCTTCTCCGAAAAGACATTGCCCTACAATGTTCTTTAGAGCATCCATGGATGACTCGCTATTAGCGTCCATTGGGCTTCGATTTTCCATCTTTCAGCTAAGGCAAGGACTAATTCCCTCCACCTAATTCCAAATATAGGAGAGTAAAGATAGCAGTATAGTACCTTCCCTAGGCTAGAATAACTTAACCAACCCCTTTAAGGTAGGGAAAGGTACATCTCTTTGATTACTAACACGTGTTATTAAGTGTGCCGATAAAACGCTATTAGGTGTTAGTACATCAAGTCCCATTGTGAGACTACAAAAAGTCTCACTGTGGTGCTGTATAGAGCCCTGCCATGAAAAGACTCCCACCATTGGATTCCCTATCGTGCACACAGACGTATCATTCTAACTAAGAGGCAAACCCTTGTTTGGCAAAGGAAGGGTTCACTCCCTTACCTGGTTCTTTAATCATAGAACACCTTTATTTATCAAGTCGAGTTGTGGGATGATGGCCCTTTCTTGATAGTGCTAGTTATACTCGAAGATGGAAAACACTTGACCACAATGAATTACATTCATGCATCTTACATATGTTTATATAGTTAGGGACCACTCATACCCTGCTAGCCTAAACTACCATATGAATTATTCATTGCATCGCGTATTCACTTTGCATTTGCATTTGTTTGCTTGAATCATGCATCCATGCATTGGAAGTAGAGCACAGACGAAGCAATATTCTTCAAGAGTGTTAGAAACCCTTAGAACTTGTGATCCTCCTTAAGTCCATTCAAGTGCATCCTATCCAGCCAACTATTTCAATCCAAGCAAGCTCTCAAATAAGAAGCCACAATAATTATCCTTTTAATTACCTTTTTCTTTTCAATTGGCAATAGGGTAATTTCCCCATAGTCATCTTAGTTTCTGCCTAGTTGAAGTGACACCCTACATGGTTGACATGGTCTTGACACCGACTGCAACACATAGTTCTGACACTGGCTTGACCCCTCCATGCCTGAGCCTTCAATATGACGGCATTCTTAGTTTAAACGAAGCACTCGTCTATGCGACCGCGTCCTGAAACTATGTCTTTTCATCATTTTCACCACCTGATGATGTGACAATCTCCTTAAACTAGGTAGGTTCCACCATTTTGGTTGTGTGACCATGTCCCAAAATCAAAAGATGTTGTCTTTTTTTTGAAATCCTGCGGCGGACTGCTTGAGAGAGAGCTCCTTATTTTATGAAATGCTCAATGGGGATATCATTCTTACCTTGGAGTCAATTTTGTTCCAAGATTAACTCCAAGAAGGGGCATCTGCAAATATCCCATTTTTGTATTTCCTAGAGATCATAAAGGATAGGAACCATTGAAGTATCCCAGATCACATGGCTAAGGATTTGTAACATATTTTCCATATTTTTAATGATTTCCTCAAAAACATTTTTTGATTTTACTTGATTCAAGGTCGTTAGTTGTGGCAAAGCTAACACACTTGAACTAGTGGTAGGTTCGAGTCTCTTGAACATTTTTGGTGTGAGTCATCAATTGAGTTAGAGTTGACACTCTTGCCTTACTCAAATCAATGGTAGATTTGAGTATGTTGCTCTTAAATGAAGTTGTTTTTGTGATTTCATGGAATTTTTGAAGTATTGTCGGACTTTTAACATATATCTGTGGATAATATAAATGATAGGGCGTTAAAATATAAAAGACCAGAATGTTGCCTCATTTACTGGCAACAAGCCTTGTTGCCACTTAGATAGGCGACATAACTCGTTGCGGCTTTATTTGGCGATGAGATGTCATGGAGCCTCATGGATAGGTGACAGACATCCTTGTTATCTCTCTCTAGATAAATTGTCATCCTAGGCCTTAATATGACATATGGGACATTTGTAAATATTACCATGATTTTTCCCATAATTATTATAATTTCTAAGATTTTTTAACAATTAAATACCTATGCATCTAAGAAAATTATTGAAATTTGGATGACTTGATAATTAAGAGTACTTATCTTTATTTTACCAGAAATGAGATTTTTATGATAAGTTATCACATTTTAATGTAATAACTATATTTAATACAAGATAATGCCTAAAAATAAAGATAAAATCCAAATTATTTGGATGATTGCCAATCTATGTGTAATTTGAAAAGTCATTGATTTTAACTGATATTTTTGTAATCATTAGAGACTTAAAATCTTCAAATTTGATTTACTTAACATTTTGAGTTTAAATTGAATTTGGAATTTATTTAAAATCATTCTATCACGAAGAGGTTTTTAAATCATTGATTTGGTCATTATTGGTTAATAGATTTGTAAGAAGATCGAAATTATGCCTTTTTGGTTTCTTGGCACCATAAGTATAGCAACTAGCTGACATGGTAGATGACGTTGCCTTACAAGCATTGATTTTCTACGTCAGCTACATAAGGAATCTCCAGCCTTGTCACCATTCTGAGTAACGGTGTGAGATTTTATCGTCTGTCTTTTAAGTGACGGGCAAGATTATTTGATTCTGGTCCTTGATCTCCCATTTGTTATTGATGAGATATGGTGCCCCCAAACTCTATAAATAGACCCCATGGTCAAGAGTTTGAGGGGTGGCACATTCTATCTCTAAAGAGCCAGTTCAAAAACCTAGAGAGAGAGGCATTGTGAGAGAGGGAGAGATCCATTGCCCCCACTCTATCCTAGTTGCCTCTTGTTATCCTGGATCCCAAAGATCCTAGCCTTCTGAAGCCAAAGTGTATTTCCAGAGCTCTGTCAGGCTTGCACTTCCTCCATCCACTCCACAATGCACGAGGGTGAACGGAGTATCTTTTTAATTTATTCATTTCTTTTACATAATCTATTGCTTGACATACAATAAGCTCATGGCATATGCATGCAGGGTCAACCCCCTGGTTAGCATTAGATTCATTTGTTTATGTTATTTACTAATTTTCTAACGCTGTTTACTGCACTTAGATTAATCTAGATTTCTATTTTTATTGTTTGTTTTGAAGAAAGGAGATACTACGAAGCACAAGGAAGTCGTCGGACGACATCCTACCGTCGATCCAGTGAACTAAGAACCTGCATAAATAAATTCACATCGATTTCCTACGAGGTGCCTTGTCAACAGGCAAAAGTAAAGTGGCACGTGGTGATCACAGCAAGGGTCATCAACGTGAGTGGAGACGACGACTCTACATCGACACACCCCAAAAAACCACATCCATAGACTCATTCCAAGGTCTTTGGGCCACATAATTGAATTATTCAGACCTATATCTGATTTGATTCATTGGATACTCCTTCAACATATGAATATTTATTCCTTACGGTTCTAGGTGAGTATTTTAATTCTTTAGTCATTTTTAAATTTTTTGGTTCAAATTTGAAAATGAAATATCGAACCCAAATTAGTGTGACTAGGAGATGAGAAGTAAAATCTTGATTTTATAGATAGGTGAGATGAAGAAACCTAGTCTAGCACATAATTCAAAGAAGCCCTAGAAATAAGGTTGACCTAAAAGTCAACTAGACAGCTCATAACTTTCAAGTTAACATTCGAGATTTTCGAATTAAATTTCTCTAACGTAATTGGTCAGTTCTGTGGAGGAAAGTAAGAGGCTTCTCGTACTTGAGCAATGATCTAATTAAATAACCACTTGTCTTTTATGGTGTAACCATATAAACCACTTTTCTAGACACCAAGTAGGAAAATAATTTTAATTTTGATTCACCTTTAAGCTCCCTTATCTTATTGAATTAGAATCCTAGGAGTTAATGTGTAACGACTCGACCCCGAGCCGTTAAACAAAATCTAGCTACCATTTTTTTTGTAACTAACAACAAATCTAAAACTAAATCCAACACCAAACAACATAAATAAAAATACTATTAAATAAATTAAATTAAACTAAACACTTACCCAGAACCCTTGATGTGTGGTCGATTGACTCCATCTTCACATGTACTAGCAAACTCCTACTCTTATCTTGCACTAGAGAAAACAATAAGTAAAATACACATGAGTGACCACTGAAAGGTCACCCAGCACACATCCCATTACAACACACATTACTCTGGCATCTCTCCTAGATGCCACACATAATCTCGGGCAATACCCTTTTGCCCCACAAGTAACACAACTTTTGAAAACATGTCTTTGAAAACTGCTCTTTTCTTTTCTTTTTAAAATCATACTCTTGCCAAGTCAAGCTTACAACTACTGGAGAGTGCCACTCTAACACCGAGCCTCTCTTAAGTCAAAATAACAAATCATATCTCAAAAACTAGCACAATCCCTTTTCAAACATTTTCTTTTTCTTTAAAAATTTCATGCTTTTCTCAAACATCTCTGCTTTTCTTTAAAATATAATGCTTTTCTCAAACTTCTTTCTTTTTCTTTAAAATCTCATAATTTTCTCAAACATCTCTCTTTTTCTTTAAAAATTTAATGCTTTTATCAAACATCTTACTTTTTCATTAAAAATCTCATGCTTTTCTCAAACAACCTTCTTTTTCATTAAAAATCCAATGCTATTCTCAAACATCTTTCTTTTGTTTTAAAAGTCTCATGCTTTTCTCAAATATTTTTCTTTTGCTTTAAAAGTCTCATGCTTTTCTCAAATATCTTTTTATTTCTTTAAAAATCCCATGCTCTAATTTGATGCATCTCTAGACTAGATTTCAACTCAAAACACAAATCTCAAATTTGGCTAAAACATAGGTCTTGGCTGGAACTAGACCTAAAACACAAGTTTCAACAAACTTTGGCTACTAGGCCTCTCTAGTGTGTTGTACTGCCTAGTGCCAAGCAACCGACACCTAGCCACAAGCAATCCACTGAAGCACGACCAATAGTGTCTGTACTACTACGGTGAGTCCCTGTATAGGGCATACCATCTCCTTGGCCAATGGGCCTCTCTGTATTGTGACCACTTAGGTCTCTATCTCAACTTGCACTGGGATGCGTCTCTCATGATGCCCTTGTGTGCTTGGACACTTGAAAACTCTCCCTCAGGCCCTGCCAATACCTAATAGTCTCAGTCTCGACACCCGTACTAACCAGGGTGTCACGTCCAGCTATACAGAAGTCTCATACCCCCTAGCTCACTGCCATGTGTCTTTGTGTACAATCAGTACCTTAGGTCTTTAGCACCTTGAACAAATAGAGTCTCATACCTCCAAGTCCAGCTGGCCCTCGACTTGCTGACCTCAGCCTTGGCTTCGTGAACGATAATCTAGGAGTCTCATACCTCCAGGATCCAATGAACATTTACCTCAATCACTTGGTCTTTGGCCTCACCCTAGGCATCGTGCCCAACCACCTCAAGGATGTCGTCAAACCCCTAGGTCCTCGTAGCACATCCCGTGGGTCTCTCGGCCTCAGTAAATTGAATACTCTAAGAAACCTTTCAAAACATTTGCAAATATGTGCATTTGTTTTCCAAACTCTTTTGGAAATCATTTTCGAAAATGTTCGAAGACCATCTTTGAAAATAGCACTAAATGTTGTGCAAAGGAACACCATAGAAATCCTTATAGTTCCTTATCAAAATTCTTTGGAGACCACTATTTAAAATCATCCATGCTCTTTAGGAGTCTTTAGAAAACTCTTTGGAAAAACCACTTCTTAGAAACACTCTTATCTTCTAAAAATGAACTTTGAAAATCATTTAAAACCTTCAAGCTCAGTTGGAACATCAATTAAACACTTTCAGGGTATAGGCTCACCTTGACGAACTACACAGAAGCTAATATTAGTGAAGTCCTTAATGACTCGTGAGACCAAGCACCAACTTATTTTACTAATTCTTCATGGGTCATTCCCGAAACCATCTTAATGGTTATCCTACTTGTTCTTTTGTCAATTTAATTATTTCTCCAAGATTAATAAATAAACACACCCATATATATATATATATATAAATACACACACACACACACACACACACACACACACACACACACACACACACACACATATTAATCACCTCTTTAAACACTCAAAATTAGTTCATGGCTTGGTTTGGCAAACCATTTAAATTCGGTATGCCAAAATATCCTGATTCGACGTACCAAACAATTTTGGTATGTTGTTTCAGGTGATTTCTACACAATGAAATCTGTCCTGAAATAGCCATTCATCATAGTTAGGAACTTGGGTGGACTAACTTCTGTTGAACCAAAAATTCTACAAAAATTCTCAAATCAATTATTCTAAGTCTACTTTCATTTGGGACAAGTTTCATTCAAATCTCATAACTATAACTCAACATATACATGATTGAAGTTGTAAGACTCATACTGGCATAACTTAATGGATCATCAATCTTTGCACAACCACTAGTATTTACATAGGCCACGAAAATTATCAAGTAGCCTACTGAAATAATGGTATTCAAGTTTACTTTCTAATGAAACAAAAATCATTCAATTCCAATACTCATAGCTCAAGTTATACATGATTGAATTAAGAAGACTTAAATAAGCTCAACAGTGACAATATCCTCAAGATTTCTTCGAAAATTCATCAAATTTTACTAAAATTGCACAAAACCCCTATCATGCATCCATAGCATCCCCACTCAACATATTCTACTAATATTAAGCTTAAATGAATAGAATTAAGAAGAATGGGGTGCCTACCGTTCTCTTTTCTTCCCTTCTTCTTCTTCTCTTCTTCGTTCTATCTTTCTTTCTTCCTTTCTCTCTCTCTACTCCTTTGTTTTCTTCTTTTCTTCCTTCGTGCTTTTCTAATTCACAACCGGCCACCAACTTTCTCTCCATGTCACTACTCGTCCTCGTCACTCCTTTCTTTCTTTCTTTCTTTCTTTCTTTCTTTTCTTCTTGGTTTTCCTTCTAGCTTTCTTTCTTTCTTTCTTCTTTACTTTACTTCCTCTCAAGCCTTCTTCTTCTCATCTTTTTCTTCTCCCAAACGCATGTAGCCCCACTCTCCTACCATCGCCCTCCCCTACGTAGCCATGTCTTTATTGAACATTTCATGTGAAATTTACTTAAATGCCCCTACGAAAGGAGGAAATATTACAAACACCCATAATTCATGAAATAACTTTTGAATTGGGGTCTCCACATCACTATGGCATCAACCGTTGATTCATCTTCGGTCCTGCACTCCCATAGGTCACCACACACTATAGCTAGCAACCTTCATTAAAATTAACTTAATCATTAATTAATTATTATTAGTCATTATTAAGTAGGAAGGTTAAGGTTCAGGATGTTACACAATGTTTACATGATTTTAATTTAGACTTAAGTCAATGCTTTATGCTTGATATTGTTGTTTTTGGGATAAGGGAGAGTGATGAAATCCCCACCATATCTTGTACCATAAGTTATGTCCTTAGGTACTTTGATATATGATACACAATCAATGATGCAAAAAAAAGTTGTTCTCCCCACTATGTACTTTAATATGCAAGAAATTGAGATACAAGTACATACCTCTCCTCCAACAATCTCCAGCAATAAAATTTAAATTTCAAAAATAGAAAATCTATATCTAGATGCACAAGATATGATGCTTGTCCTAGAAAGTAGGTTTCCATCTAATCATGAATTTTCAAATTTAATTTCAACTTAAAATAACTCTTTTTTAAAAATTTTGATATCAAGAAAAATCCAACAAAATATATGAATCATGTAATAATTGGGATAACCTTGAAAAATTGATGAAAAATTATCAATAATTTCAAAAATTAAAGAACTTACTCGGACTTTTACCACTCCTTCAATCCCTGTTGTATACACTTCAAACCCAAATAAGAAAGTTTCTTTTTTTTTTCATTTTTTTGATAAATGAAAATAAAAAATAACTTGACAAATAAAATTAACACTATGAATACATCTATTCCCCGGCAACAACACCAAAAACTTGATGTCAAAATTTTAATATACCGCAAGTGCACAATGTATTATGTAGTATGTATGTAAGTACGAGTTGATTCCACGAAGAATAGAGTAATATAGCATAGATTATTTGTTAGTTAATGATAGATGAAGAAGATGATTCAAAATATCAGATTTAAGAGTTGATTGATTTTAAACACTTAAGGAAATTTTAGAAGAAAAAAGAACTAGGGTTTTCAAGTGCATTCATGTAAATACAAGATGCATGATTAAATTCACTCTTAATCTCTCTTCTTGACCTAAATAGTTTAACTCAATGGTTTTTATCCTAACAAGCTTAATCTATATGCAATGCTCCATAGAATATCAAGTACTAGATAAAAACACTCAAATTAAACTAAATCAAATAATATACATTAGATCTAAGATTATACACATGATCCCTAATTATTCTTTCCTAAGCATAGACTAAAAAGATGTAATCAATATTAATCTATCAAAGTTTATTGATATGACATTGATTCAACCAATATACTTCTAGCCTAAGTACTCATGAAATTGAATATGAGAAGATAATAGAACTTTAATCACAACATATGACATTTACATGAATTTCATCTTAACCCTAGATCTAGAAGTTAGTTGAACAAGGAGATGATAGAAAATAAAAACTTAAAGAAAGGACTTCAAATAAAAGACATAATTAAAGAAAAAAATTGAAGTTTTATTGATAGAATCTGAGAATACAACTGAGAAAACATTTGAAGCTCTCTAAAATACAAGAGGAAAAGTCTAAGCTTAAAGGGTGAAAGATGATCTCATAGATCTACAACAATGGCCTTTTTTATAGATTTACAAAGGCTTTCTTAGTTCAGAAACAAATCCAATTACAAAATTTTAATATTTGATTTCAAATACTAGATATTTATAATTGAATATCGCAATGACTAAAGATTAAGTCAAAAAATATCCTCCACGAGCACCTAGGAGGTGCCATTTATGTACTTGGGCACTTGGGAGGCGCCTACGTCATTCGAAATTTCATTTGGTATGTGTGGATGAGGAAATGGGGTGTTGATGGAGAGTCATCGTCGTGTCCACTCACTTTGATGACCCTTTGTGATCGCTACTCGTCAATTTGCTTTCGTCGGTTGACAATATACCTTGCGGGAGTTACGGTTGATGTAGTTGTGTGGGTTCTCGATTCACTAGGTCAATGATAGGATGCTACCCAACGACTTCCTCGTGCTATGTAATCTTCTTCCCTTCAAAATAAACAACAAAGAAAAAAAATCTAGATTAGATCTTGGTGTAGTAAATAATATCTGAAGAATAACAAATAATATAAACACATGCAACTAATACTAAATGGAGGTTGTCCCCACGTGCATATGCCATGGGCTATTCTATGTTATGCAATGGATTTACGAAAAATTGAAATGATTAATTGAAAAGAAATTCCCTTCACCCTCGTACGCTGTGTAGTGGATGGAGAAAGTGGAGGTTTGATAGAGCTTCGAAATGCACTTTGGCTTTAGATTGAGGTTAAGATCACTAGGATCTAGGATGTCATGGGGGAATTGGATAGAGTGGGGCTATGGATTTAGGGACCCCTCAGGGTTTCTCTCACTCTCTCAGACTTTTAATTGGCTCCTAGGGTTTTGAAAGAGCTTCCCCTTGAACTCTAGACTTGGGGGGTCTATTTTTAGAGTTTTGGGGGCTCTAGATCTCATCAATGATGAGTGGGAGATCAATGGCCAGGATTACACTCATAGAAATAGTAGAAAATCTCTTTTTAGATCTTGTCGCCTATTTAATAGGCGACAGGATTATTACGCTGCTGCCCGTATAGGTGACGAGTCTGTAAATCCTAATTCAGCGCACGCAGTGAATCAATAAGCAATTAGCAAGAAATTTGCCACGTCTGTTAGGCGTTGGTCTCTGTGGCACCAAGAAACTAAAAAGAAATTATTTTGAAAATCAAGATCCCAAAATATCCTCATGCAAATCTATTAACAGACAACGATCAAATCAATCATATTTGTAATAGAAAGATTTCAAATTTAATTTTAAACTTAAAAGATAAGTAAATCAAATTTGAAAAATCAAATCTTCAATAAAATCCATGATATATTAGATTAAACCTAGATTGACAATCATCTTGATATTTTGGATATTATATTTATTTTTTTAGCATTATCTTGAATTAAATATAAGCTATATCATTAAAATGTGATAACTTATCATAAAACCTCATTTCTGGTAAAAATAATGATAAGTATTCTTAATTATCAAGTCATCCAAATTTAAGTAGTTTTCTGGAATTATTTGGCATTTTCATAGATATGTAATGTTAGAGAACTATAGAAAATATAATAATTAAGGAAAAAATTATTATAATATTTGTAAATGTCCCACACATCATATTAAGGCCCGAGATGATAAATTACATGGATAGAGAAACTTAGGATGCTAGTCACCTTTTCCTTTGGCGCCTAGGCATCTCATCACCTACTAAAGTAGTGACGAGTTATGTCGCTTGCTATATAGGCAATATCTTGGTCTTTTGCATTTTTCATCCTTGTCTTTTATCTTATTTCATAGAGACCTGTTAAAAGGCCAAAAAATACCTCAAAAATTCCATGAAATCATAAAAAAACATCATTCTTTAAATTAAAATACTCAAGGGTCTCGAACCTGGCACTAGCTCGAGTGGGTTAGCACTGCCACAAAGGTTTTAGCCATGTTTTTAGCACTGCCACAACTAACGACCTTGAATCAAGTAAAATCATAAATGTTTTTAAAGAAGTCATAGAAAGTCTTAGCCATGTGATCTAGGGTGCCTCAAAGGCTCCTATCCTAGATTGACTTTTGGAAATGTGAAAATGGGATATCTACGATGCCCCTCCTTGGAGCTGATCTTGGAATAAGATGAGCTCCAAGATAAGAATGATATCCCGATTAAGCATTTCCTGAAATTGGGAGCTCACTCTCAAGTAATCCGCCACAAGGGTTCCAAAAAGGAAAGACCACCTATTGGTTTTGGGACATGGTCACACAACCAAAAAGGTGGAACGTACCTAGTTTTGGGAGATTGTCCATAGCCAAGTGGTGAGCTATGTGTTGCAGCCTAAGTTGAGACCATGTTAATCATGTAGAGATGTCACTTCAACGGGGCAAAATTAAGGGATGACCATGGGGGAAATTACCTTATCACCGGTCGAAAAAAAAAGGGAATAAAAGGATAATTTTTGTGGCTTCTTGTTTGAGAGCTTGCTCGGATTGGAATAGTTGATTGGATAGGTGGGACTTGATTGGGCTTTAGGAGGATCACAAGTTCTAAGGGTTTTGTAACACCCATAAAATTCATTTTTGTAATTATTTACATTTTATGAATTTTATTCCTAGATGGGTGTTACTGTTCTTAGGCCTGTTGTGTTATTTTGTGCTTTTGGGCTTGGGCCTCGTGGGCTGGCTTCTGTTTGCGTGTCCCTGTGCAAGATTTGGCACTATGCTTGTGGGCCCAGGTGTGGGTCCATGTGGGCCCACGCTCATCGGCCGTTGGTTGGGTAGTTGGTTCGTGTTTGGGAGCTGGCAGTTGGTTTGTGTGCGGCGAGGCTGGTGGGTGGCCAGGGACTTGCTGATGTGCACGTGCCAGAGCTTGGCAGGCAGGTGTGTGGCGACCTCTTCCCCCCTGCCCTGTGTATTTAATGTGTGCAAGGGTGAGCCTTCCCCGACCACCGGAACTCCAGCCGAGCCCCAGCCGAGCCCCAGCCTTCTACCCTCTTTTCTTTTCCTCCTCTCTTTTCGCCCTCCACTTCTTCTCCATCTTCTTCCTCACTCCTCCTTCCGCTGCAGGTGGGTGCGGGAGACAGACAGAGGGCCGAGAGCGGGAGATGGGAGGCGGAGGCTCACGGGGGCTCGTGGCGGTGCAGGAGGCTCTAGAGCAAAGTCCTTGGGGTCGTGGAGTGTCGGAGGATGTGCGGGGCTACTGGAGCTCACCAGAATGTGTCGGTGGTCGGTGAAGGTCATTCTCAGGTACCTATCTCCAATTTAATGTGTAGAAATCATGTAAAATGGTAGAAATGCCTAGGATGCATGTAATCTAGGACAAATTTATTGATTTAAAATTTTTGGGAATTTATTGTGGTGTTTATGGGCATTTATGGTGGTTGGTGCGTTTTGGATCCGTTTGACCCTTCTGCCTTTCTGATTTTATATCTTAATGCATAATGAATGGATTTTAGTTTTGTTTATTGTGATTTGGAGTAGACTCGAAGGTCTACATCTTATGTTTTATGCAAGATTTTTGGTGCTTGTTTAGCGGCTCCGATCAGAGGTCCCAATTGGGGTGATTTCAGACGGTAGGGTTTGGGCTGTTTTATGTTTTTCATAGAATTCGGTATACCGAAATGATTCGGTATGCCATATTTCCATCAAATTAGGTCCTCTGGTCGAAATTTGATCATTCGATTTTAGATGGTCATCTGAATCAAGAGATTTTGGTCGACCCAATCAGTTTTGGTATACCGAATTTGGCTTGAGTGTTGATCGTTGACCTAATTCGGTTGACCGATCCAGATCAGTCTACCAAACCATGGATTTTTGGCATATCGGACTTGTTTTCCGGCATGTCGATTCTGGGCCTAAATATGCTTATAAAATGTGTTTTCTGAGGGCTTTCTAGATTGCTATGTTTTGTCCCTGTAAGATGGGATTATGGGCCGTCAATGGTGGTCCCATGGGACACTTGACGCGTCGCTTTGCCGAGTTTTGGAAGAATTTTCAAAGATATGAAATTTGGAAATGGGTTTAAAAGAAATAGTTAGCCCATTTTGGAAAATGTTTCCCTGTTTTTCTATGTGCTGGTCGAGACAGTGTGGGACCGTGTCATCGGGGCCAGGGAATGTGATGATATTCTCGGGTGGGGGCCGAGATACCTGAGGCTGAGGGGCGTCGAGTCTTGGAGGTATGAGACTCTTTGACTGTGATCTCAAGGCGAGGGTTGTGGTCCGTAGGTTGAGGTGTCTTGTGGCATGACGGGGAGGTATGATACTCCTACTATCGCTATAAGCACTGAGGTTCGAGTGTCATCGAGTGTGGAGGTATGACACTCCCTCCTGAGCACCGTGTGTGGAGGACGCCATGAGGAGGCGGACCATGTGGTGGCCACTGCGGGTGGGACGCGTGCCCCGTAGCTGGTAGCTTCCTGAGAGACAAGACAGCCTTTCCAAGGAGGGGTTGGCTTTGTGAGGGTTCTCTAGGTGGGAGAATCGCAGGACGGTGGTTGGCTCCTACACAGGGTGGCACACCGTGGTAGTGCAGAACGTCGTGCTCACTCCTTGGCGAACTGCGTGTGGCCAGAGTTAGGTTGCCTGGCGTCGGGCTTCCCGACTCAATATGTGTGGTTTTGGCCATTGAGGGCCTTTGCTTGTGGCTTTGGGCTAGTAGAGCCTCAATTGTGGTTTTCGCCGGTGTGGACCCGATTTTTGTGGTTCTGAGAAATGATTTGCGAAATGAATTTAAAAGGAAAATTGATTATAGTTTTGTTTTCCGCGATTTTTGTGGGGTGCGTACTGGGTGACTTTTGTCACTCATATGTTTTTCCTCGTGTTTTGGCTTGCAGGTGCAGGCATGCAGATGTTAGCATATTGCATATAGTCTGGAGTTTCCTAGTTGCACACATAGGTTCCTAGTAGTTAGATGTTTACTGTTTGACTTTAATTTTCCCATAGTTTAAATTGTTTTAAATTATTGTGGAAAATGTGGGGCATGACAGTTTTTGGTATCTGAGCTCCAAGTACAATAGGTTGCACTAGACCTAGGGTGTTCGGTCTAGAGATACCATAGGTTTTGCATGCATGTAGTGTGTACACCTGATTTTCACCATGGAATTCTGGTTGTCACTTTGTCTGTGGTGCAGGTACTTTGCCTTTCTCCGGCAGGATGCCTCCCCGTGGTCGTAAGGGAGAAGCCCCTGTTGAGGAGATCGAGTCCTGAGAGGACGTAGGCAGTTGGAAGGTAGTTCGCTCGGAACTGAGGAGTTTGGCACACGGGATCTCTCACACGTTCATCAAGAGTAGTGCTAGTGAGCCGTCGGGTGACCCGTGGTTGAACCAGTTCACGAAGCTTAGTCCGCCGTCATTCAAGGGCAAGGTCAGTGCTGAGGAGAGCAAGGCTTGGTTGGAGAAGATGGTGAAGATGCTAGAGAGCATGGCGTGCCCAGAGGAGCATTGGGTGCGGTTGGTGACCTACTTGCAGGATGGTGAGGCAGATAGGTCGTGGAAGTCTGTGAGGAAACTGAAGTTCCCAGACTCAGTCACTATTAGTATCTAGTGGAAGGATTTCAAGGCAGCCCTCTATGACAACTATATTCCCGCTCATGTGAAGGAGCAGCTTCGCCAAGATTTCTGGAGTTTGGAACAGGGCACGATGTCGGTGCTCGAGTATGAGACTGAGTTCACCTGGCTGGAACGCTTTGCTCCTGCCTACGAGTCTGAGGAGGAGCGACTGAGGAGGAGCGAGCGTAGAGGTTTCTAGACGGCTTGAACCTTGGACTATGGGTGAAGGTGATGGGTAGTAGGTACCACACTGTGGAGGACATGGTTGGGATGGCTTACCGCTTCGAGGCAAAGCATCAGAAGTTTCTAGAGAATCGTCCCAAAGGGAAGGGTAAGTCATCTTTTACCACCCGGCTCTCCTTCTCCAATCCTCCAAGTGCTAGTCGTTCGGGTAGCCCTGAGAAGAACTAGAAGGCGAGGTCCATTGTTTCCTCTGTGGGCCGGCGGAGTTTTGCTGGGGGTAATGGAGCTGGCCTCAGTCAGATAGGGTCCAGTGCTCCTGGTTGGAACTGTTGAAAAATCTATTAAGTGTATTTTGATGATAACAAATGACATATGATTATTGGTTAAATAATCATTTAAGAAGATATGAGATACTCAAGCACTAAGTATAAAAATCATTTACTTAGGCATATATATGCAATATTCATAAGATTGGATTAATATGCAAGTTCAGAGTCTTTTTGTAGCTTATATGCATTTCAGAAAATCGAATTATTTTGGTATACCGAATCAGGGTTTTTCGGTACATCCCTCGGAGCACCGAATTTCAAAAAGAACTGAAGTCACAAGGAAATCGGTCG